>JAPYZD010005561.1:0-11166 GCA_030522725.1 Ichneumoninae sp. B BG-2022a | reverse complement strand
TGTTGCCTAGCTGACGCGATCCGCACAGCCGAAAAATCACTTCTGCACTCGCGAATCACATTTGGTTTCGGCGAATTGGTATTTTTGAAAACTCGGCTACAAGGTGATTGCATGGCCATAAGGTGATGTCATATCCGATGCGTCCGATCATGCGCAGCGTTGCGCGGCCGCTTGTTACAATTGACCCGTGTTACTTTTGTCCCCCTACTTATTGTTTCATCGAAGTACCCGGTAAACGAGCATCTACTTTTACAGATATTGCGACATGCACTGTAACTGTAGCATATAAAACATTCAGCTACTAATCTAATGGCATTGTCAACGAGACGCCCTCCTTAAATGGGGCTCTGAGGAGGGAGACTGCGGTCCCTAGCATAGCTACACTGAGAGAAGGATCTAGTAAATATGACTATATGGCTTGAGAGATATTACCACAGCACATATTAGTAGGGAACTAGGACGCCTATTGTAGTAAGTACCGGATTTTTAAGAATTTTTTGCAGATATTATGGTAAAAATTCTTGGAAAATCTGAGAATTTCCGCCATACGCAGCGCTCTAGTTCCCTACTACCATGTGGCATGGTAATTTTTTCTTAGATTATCGGTAGTATTGGGTTTTGTGTGGTTACACCGATCCCTTAAGGGTTACGGGCTCCTTCACTTCTCTCTCTTTCCTCCTTCCTTATCCGTTGTCACCGGTTCGATTCTTCGGTCCGGAGCTTCGTCGCGCCCCGTCAGGTGTCAGAAGTCCCGGACATATGGATATAGTCGTAGTTCGTACGTCCTATCTCCGGAGCTACGTCCCCGTTCGTTTTCGTTTCACCTACGTGACTTCAGTCTCGGGAATCGAACCCGCGACACTTTTCCCAGTCTTTCGGTTTCCGATACCCAGGCGCTGGTCCTTTCCTCCGGACCTACTATTATAGTGGGTTCCGAACCACTTTTTCGCAGGTAAAAACACCACAGAAAATGCTTGGTGCTTGCCGAGAGTCGAACCCGGGCCTACTGCGTGTGAAGCGCGCGCCAATCCACTCGGCCACGCTCACCCTCCAGATGATCGGTAGTATTTAATAGATTTTTTTCTCAGTGTACAGGTAAAGATTTTGGGTCAGGAGATTCACCAAAGACACCTTGCGCAACCGGTAATCCCGAAAAAGATACCAAGTCCCAGAAGTAGGTCCGAAAATTAAAAAACATGAAAGGGGGGGAACATCAATAGTACCTGTCGGTCGTGTTCCGAGTCTGAGGAATACAACGTGGTCGATCAGGGCAGGATTACACAATATACATACAGGAGTATGTCCTAAGGGTTGTCCTTAAAGGAGTAGGGGAGAGCGGGGCAAAACGGGGTTTTTGGTCAAAACTAAATTTTCTAATCCATTTTGGATCGGACAAGGTGGCAAAACTGAGCAGAAAAGCCTGATGTATCCGATAGGGCGAATTTGGGCATCTAAAAATTACTGGAAAATGACTTTTTGCCAGAAATCCCGTTTTGCCGCGTTGCCCCATTTTTGCCCCGCTCTACCCTACATTGACACTTAGGCCACAGGCCTAAGTGACAGCGGAGCGCAAGGAAACCTGAAAAACATTATATAATTATAGAAAATATTATTGACTAATTTGTCTTGGAGACCCGCGACAATACGATAAGCAAAAGTTACCGGAGATAGGACGATAAGTGGCCAAATTATCCCAAGGCTGGGATTACACGAGTAGGATTTCCCGTTTAAAAAAAAATGGGACTTAGCCATATCTCGCGCACGGGACTATCAGTGGCTCAACTATGAAAAGCCAAGAAAGTTTCGAGGCCATCCAGCACGCCTCGAGGATGAGATTATAACGAAACCTTATTCGAGATATTTTCTCTCTGGCACGCGGGCGCTCGCGCACACACACAGACTCGAAAGAAGCTTCAGTAGTTCAGGCAAAAGCGAAGATACAGGTATATAAGCGGGGAAACTAGCTCGGCTATGGCAGTCGCAACCGGAGAAGAAATAGGGCGGGAATAGGAAAGAGGAAACAGAAAGATCGAGGATGAGACTGGAAGAAGCGGATCTCGCGCCACTTCACCGCGAACGTGAAGGAAGTGAATCTTTTCTTCGGGACTTTAGCCACTTCTCGAACTCTCGATTCTTGCAGTTTTTTTGTTCTCTTTTTTTTCTAGCTCACCTTCTTTCCCTTTCACTCGCTTTATCGGGTATTTGCCTCAGCGCGAACAAACTCATTGCAGATAGCTTTTTTTTGCGTCTGTGCTTCATGCGAGGGCTCAGAGGGCTGTGCGGGCGCTGGCTGGGAGAACGGACCGAGTGGACTGGAGGGTCCGAAGCAATTCGAGAAACGTGTAAAATGCACGGGAGAAAAGCTCGCAACACTCTGCCCGAGAGCCCTCCCGGAATCTCTGTATCCCAACTCCGCACCCTTATTTTCCTTCGCCCAAGGGCTCCTCGGGGGAAAATCCTTACTCGACTCAGCTAATACAAAAATATTGTATAACTACGCGAAGCTATTGCCACGCACGAAGCGCGAGGCGTGACTTTGTACATCATCGGCAGATAAAAAAAAATCGTCTATATCAACAACATGGAGATAAAACGGTTCGGGCCGAGAGAAAAAAATGAAATTCTTTCACCCTCTGGGAAAGGCAAAATATTAAGCATTTCAGGAAACGTATTATGTTTTTTTTTTTTTGCCGATGCTGAGCCGATTCGGCAAATCTTAACCATTCTTCCGCCTTCGTGTCGTTTATTCTCGCTTTTTTTTCTCGCCACGCGGCATCCCCTTACGTCGGGGTAGAATTTTTTTCGTCTACTTTGCGTCCTCTTTTTTCTTCATTTTCTCAAGACGCTAAACGGTTCTCGCGGTCAGCGAGTCAACGCTATTTCTCCCGGACAATATTCGCCAGTTCCGAAAGTGGCTGGCGGCGAGGGTGAGAGTGGACATTTACTCTTTCGCGCTATCTCGGCATCGCGAACGAAACTCAAATACCCAAGCGAACTTCGAGGCGGAGGCCTCGCGGGCTTCTCGAAAACTACGGGCTACGACCGAAAGGAGGATATTTTGATGGAAACTTTTTGAAATTCGCCGCCTCCTTCTCCGAAAGTCGGAATGGAAAGTTTTCCGAGCAATTCGCGAGACTTTCTGTGGAAATCGACAAGTTTTGAGTAAGGTCAACAGGGAAGCATCGATGTGTGGCTCAGGCTCGCATTGCCACACCGCACTCTCATGTTTTGCAAATAAATACAATTGATGTGTTCGTTTCGGTTTCGACCTCGAAGACTGTTTTTCCCAAAATCGAACCTTCACGATCCATTTTTTTTTGTTTTTTTTTTATCGATATGCATTCAATGTTTCATTTACACCCAAAGAAATGGTTTACTACATTTAAATAAATCAATGCATTAGAATTCAAATCCATGGATGGATCTGTTCATCCAAATGGAATGTTTTTTTACATGTGCGAAATAAATTTGTATTTATGTGCACCTATGAGAGTTACTCCATTCATCTAAATAATTTTATTTATCTATAGATGTATATGCAAAAATAACTTCTTTAAATATCGACCGATCACGATATTCAAAATGTTTTATTGAAGTAAGCGTTTCTTCCGAATTGAATAGTTACTAAATTCAAATTATGGAAGTCGGTAATTCACAGACTAGGTAGCAGGCGGGTTGTGCATTTGCGTCCGCTAGCCTACGTCATACATCTATATCGGCCCTCGACACGTTAGCGTTAGATATTGTGAAAACGAGTTACGGGATATCTCGTGTGGAAAATGGACGAAGAAACAGTGCTTTTAAATGATGGAGCGAACATACATGAGCGCTTGAACCAAACGAATATGGTTGACTCAATGATGATTTACATCCAGAAAAAAAAATGATTTGACGACCACCGTTTATTATACTTAATCTTAATAAACGGTGGCCGTCAAATACATTTTTTTCTGGGTGTAGGTGGTTCAACCACCGCGAGGTTATGTTAACGACATAAGCTTGACTCAACCTCTCGGTGAGGTTAAATACGGCGAAACTGATGGAGAACTTGAACCGATCGACCTCATTGGGGTTGAGTCAACCCCAATGAATCAATCAACCTCATTGAGGTTGGCTCAGACTCGATGACATCTGTTGATTAAAGTTCACCATGAGTTTTGCCGTATTTAACTTCACCGAGAGATAGAGCCACCTAAACCGTCATTGAGCCAGCCATATTCGACAAGTCTGTATAATTTAAAGTTCAAAATAAAAATGTGTTAATTAGATAATGTATTATTTATTTGATTTTCGCCTAAAATAAAAAAAAAAAACCAGAGGTAGAAAAATATGGAAAAAAATGACTGCAAATAAATAATGCATTTTTTTCAAACATCGCAGTAGATACAAATAAATACACTGCCTAGATAATAAATATGTAGTTAAATAAAATATTATACTTGATACAAGTAATATGCTAGTAGGCAAACATACAAAGAAGATAATTTATTTGTCCCAAATAAATCTTATTTGTTACCAAGAAACGTTGTCTCTGTGTGTATGTCGTCCAATGTGTAATATAAATTCGAAAAGTTGTCGCGCCGGGAAAACCGGTGGAACGGTTCTGAGAAGCGAGCGAGGGCGCGCCACGCTAAAAAAAAACGCGAAACAGGAAAGATCGCACCGTTGGGCGGGCGCGTCGGCGTGTCTATATTTTCGCGAAGTTGGTGAAAATCCATTTTTCCCGGGGGTCCAGTAATACGCAATTTTCCCCGACGTCATTCGATTATGCATCAATTCCCTCCCGTGAGCGAAAACGGCGCGTGCGTTCGCCCTCCACCCTTCCCTTATATAGAGCGTACTCTCGCGATCGTCGGACCGACGATCGGCAGAGATTGGTCGCGCGGGAGGCTGATGCAGTCACCGTAGCCCGGTTTTCCTCATCGCCGAGTCTGCCTATACACCGTCTATCCCGTCTGCCGGGCTGACGTGCAGCAACCCGCTGCGGCTGCTGCTACTCTCTCTTCACTTACCCGTGTCAATATGCCTTCACTTTGAACTAAGGGGGAGAAAACATTTTTCTCATAAATCCGACCTCCTGCTCGTCACACTAGCTAACGAAAACTACCAATTTTACGTTTTTTTTTTCTTCTCTTCTTTTTTCGCCAGACTATAAATCACTTCGATCCTCAATTACAAGCCACTTTGGCACTTTCCCGGAGGTTCATACATTGTCAAGCCGGGAGGACGCTATAATTAGAGCGAGTCTGCATTATGTTTTTTTTTTTTTTTTTAGAAGGTCGTTTAGAACGTCGTTGCTATCCGGCGCCTTATAACGACTTTTATAATACAGGGAGTAATTACGTGATGTCAAATTTATCGGAAATTTAGTGGGCGTAGACAAGTTTCGTGACGAGAATGCTCTCGTCGCATGTAAATTTAGCGGTGCTCAAAGTCGGATATAAAAATAATAATAATAATAATAAAATGTATGTAGTGGAGTCTGCGAGAGTGGAGGCGCGCTGGAAGCGTGCGGGCGTCGAGCGATAGTCAATCATTGCTTCGATCATTTCCTTGTCGGCGTTTCAATTAACCAGCTATTTCCATGGGCAAATGGACGATTGGTCTTCGTGATTTTTTTTCAATGGTTTTTTTTTTTTTCGTTCCTCTATTTCCACCCTCTCGTCCGTCGCGAATGAAAATACGAAACGTCGCGGCACGAGAAACCAATTTGAAGTGACGTACGGGTTGAGTGATAAAATAAAACCGTGGGACGGACGGGAGGTTTTGGGGGGATTCGTCCGCGTCACCGTGACTCGACCCGACGTACATGCCCCGTACTTTTATTCGCGTATGCGAGCCAACGCACTCAGTGCGTGACAAATTTATCGGCTTTTCCTTCTCAAACGAACCGTCATCGAGAGTCGAAAGTGGGTGCGTCGTATCGTCGATACTTGTCAATACGCCGCGCCCGCGAAACCGAGAAAGCTGGCGAATCGAAATCTTGGGTTTCTCGAGATTTTCACGTAAATTCGCTTCCCGACTGATTTTACTTTACTCGCAAATACCCAAAAAAAATTTATTTGACGGCCACCGTTGGTTTAAGTAAAATATTTAAATTAAGTAAATAGTTACTTAAAGGAAATAAATATTTATTTAAATTAAGTAAATAATTACTGAAATGAAATAAATATTTACTTAAATTAAGTACATACTTACTTAAATGAAATAAATATTTATTTTAATCAAATAAATATTTTACTTAAACCAAATAACCGGTGGTCATTTTATTTTACTTTACTCGCAAACACCCAGAAAAAAATTATTTGACTGCCTCGTTTATTTGGTTTAAGTAAAACATTTAAATCAAGTAAATACTTACTGAAATGAAATAAATATTTATTTAAATCAAATAAATATTTTACTTAAACCAAATAACCGGTGGCCATCAAACAAATTATTTTTCTGGGTGAAGCTTCCTCTACGGCAGAGCCGAATAATCCCAGAAAATGCTCGGCGACAAATGATTTTTTTGTTTATTTTATTCATAAAAGTGAATCACACGAGTACTCGATGATGAAGAGCAACTCGCAGAGTAGTTTGTTTCCCATTAATTAAATTGATCAAAAAAAGTGCTCCCCCGAGAGTTTGTACTGCAGCTCGGACCATTAAATCATCGAGCGTCTTTCTTTCCGTTCGAAAATTTATCTACGCGTCTGTACCGACGAAAAAAGCGTCGAGGCGCCTCCGTATGTATTTCTTTTTGCGGCGTTAATATACTGATAGACCGGAGACGCAGCGCCGGCAGGGCGGGCGGGGAGACTCAGACGTATATCTCTTGAGACGGAAAAGATGGGCGAGGGATGCCCTCTCGTCCCTCGTTCTCGCGGCCCAGCATCAACTACTTAAGTAGAGCGTGTTATACACGAGAGACAAACAAGCTATCCGTACATCTCAGCCACTTGAAGAAGAACGCACTTGAGAACGATATGTTGAGACGAGGAGCCGAACATCACGTGTGTGTGTTTACATATGTATATAGTCTACATATATATATGTATACACACACATATATACATGTATATAAACCATATATACAGGAGACAGTAGGGCAATTTTTCAATCGTTTTATATGTTCCATACGTATGTAGGGTCAGCCTTGGTACTTTCTCATCTCGCCCAAAATCCCTCCCCGAAGAGTGCTCGACGCTGGTCCACTTCGAAAAAAAATTGATATAATATCTCACGGGGGCAAAATTATTGTACCGCCCAGTTATTATTATAAATCAATGATTATACCCAATTAATGGCTCCACGGTGTTGGTAACATGCACACGGAAACTTTTTGTTCTTGTCTTTTTTAATATGTATTTTTTTTCTTCCTCTTTCATCCCTGGCCCGAGATTGAATCTGTCGGTGAGATCATAAAAAATAAATAATCACTCCGGCGTAACTTGGCTCCACGGGGATACACGCGGTATAGGTAACTGTATAGATGCGCGCTGTGCACATAGTGCAGTTTGTACGGTGGCAAGATCGCGGGGCTCCGGGAGCATCATCAGTATCGCGGAGCACGTTCGCCTCGCACAGAGGCAGACGACGAAGTAATCGACTTTTTTCGATCTCCGTTCTCTTGTAACCAGCCCCGCTCGCGCGCGCACGATCACACACACACGCGAGCGGGCGAATCCGTTGCACGGCAGGTGTAAGATGTACAGGTCGGGCGAATGAGGGAGATAACAAAAAAAATTAAATAATGTAAAACTTAAAAAACTACTCTGATACGTGCAGCGACGCGGCGCGTGGGTGTTTGTATGGGCGAAAGATCCGAATCGTGCCAAGTCAATGTTTAACTATGTCGGCTTAGATAAATCGTATTGGACCCTTTGAAGCATAGATGTTTATTAGGGTGGGCTTTACATTGAACATTTTTGAATTTTCTTGAATTTTCGTGAGGGATAAAATAAAAATGCCGATGTGCGAAGGGTCCCCGAAATTAATGCATTTTTAGAAGTCGCTACCGGCTATTTAAACATTGATTTAGATATTCCGAATTGAAAAATTCGGAATATCTAAATCATGGTGACCGTTTTTCTCCCCGAAAAAAATTCCCTGACTTTTCACTGACCAATTAAAAAAGGTTCCCTGACCAAACAAAAAAGAAATTAATGTTGCAAATCAAAATGCCTAATTATTGTATTAATGTTTAATTCTATTTTTTTCTTTTTTTCCGAAATGTTCCATAATTTTTTGAAGGCTCCTATTTATGTATTTCTTATTTATTTATACAAGGTTCGGCGATAATTTACTTTTCCCCGACCAATTTTGAAATCCCCTGACTTTTCCCAATTTTCCCGGTTTTCCCTGACCGCGGCCACACCATGTAAATTAAAAGTAAAAATGAAAAATTGGAGATGTTCTTGGAGCCAACCCGCACTTCCAAAGTGTAATGTATAAGAAAAAACTTTGCACAGTCCCTATGAAATCGAAGCATTTTTGGAGGTCGGTACTAAGCGTTAAAAAACAAAGTTTTTGACAATTACAGCTAATAGTTACAACATTTTGTAGAAGGTGAAAATCTGCCGCGGTAAAATAACGGAATATTTTATTTGAAAATATATGTTTGTTGCAACAAAAGTTAAATAAAAAAAATCGAAGGTTTGTCGTTTCTGGTAAAGAGACTCGATAAAATCCTGCAATGGTCAAAAGGTATAATATGTCTCTATCGACGAACGAACGTAAAATTTCATTCACGGAATTCTCTTCAGCAGCTGAAAAAAAGAGTACTCAGGTTTCAGCTGTTGAAGAGAATCGTACATTGTTGCTCGCCGCAGCAAGAGCCGCGCCCGTGTTCGAGCGTGTTGAAGTGCTGTTTTCCTCTTCCATCGTCAATCCGCTCGCACACTGTGGCTTTCCCGAGCAGTTTTACCCACCCCAGCAAAGTCGGACTGCGCGCAATTAGAGACTAGTTTTAATATGAAATGGTTTCAATCGCCTTACATACAAAACTCACAGCGAATTGACTTCCCGTTCGTGGCTAGCGTGCTTTAAAAGCAGCAATTCAAAGTGGATGACGCGATTTCACAGAGCCCGTGAGATAAGAGTTCTATGTCGAAAATATGTAAAAAAAATATATATATATAAGTTTTAAAGTTTAATATAGACTGCTATTTCATTTCTATATGTGTTATTTATATACGACTTATAATGTCAAGAAAAAGATGTGCCTTTCGATAATCTCATCTTTTGATTATCCGAACTGGACCCTATTTCGACGGGTTCGGAGAATCGAGGTTCTACTCTATAAAGTTTTAAGTACATTGGTTGGTTATTACCTAATGTACTTTTCCTGAATTCAAAGAGGTGTATCACCTGCGATACACAGCACTTCAAAGGGTTAAGGTAGACATGTTTAGATGACATATTGCATGACATGTACGCGTTTTAAGAAATTTCTTTAAAAAAAAAAAAACTCATTCCGTGAAGGTTCACATACGTGTTATAATGTCGAGAAAAAAATGTGCCTTTCGATTATCCGAACTGGACCCTATTTCGACGGGTTCGGAGAATCGAGGTTCTACTCTATAAAGTTTTAAGTACATTGGTTGGTTATTAACGTACTTTTCCTGAATTCAAAGAGGTATAGCACCTGCGATACACCGTAGGGGAGAGCGGGGCAAAACTAAATTTTCCAATTATTTTTGGATCGGACAAGGTGGCGATAGGGCGAATTCGGGCATCCAAAAATTATTGGAAAATGACGTTTTGCCCAAAACCCCGTTTTGCCCCGTTGCCCCATTTTGCCACGCTCTACCCTACTTCAAAGGGTTAAGGTACACGCTTTCAGATGACGTGTTGCATGGCGTGTACAAGTTTTAAGAAGTTGTTGAGGAAAAAAAAATGTCATTCCGTGAAGGTACTGCCTTAAAGGAAGGGTTAGATACATTTAGCGCGGAGCAACACGGCAACTCGAACACGAAAGGAGAGTCGACTGCAGAGTCTCAAGGGTTGCCGAACTAATAAGCTCAGCGGTCTGGGCGGTTCAATTCTGCGGTATGCCATCGCGTGAGGTTAATGTTTGCGCTGAGGCCTTTCCTGAGCTTCGTCTATGCTAGTACTGCTTTTACGAAGGGAACAGAGCAAAGTTCAATATGTGCGCACTGTACAGAGAGGAGGTTAACGGTAACTCTCCTCTTCCTATTCTCAACCCTTTCGTCGCTCGACGACTCCGTTCATCGTGCTTTACAACTTCCGTGTACCGTACTAACGTTACAACAGTTTCGACACTTGCTAATTCTCTTGGTTATAGGTCTCCCCCCCCCTCCCCCTCTATATCTTTCGCGGTCGTTCGTCTTTGGCGAGAGAAACTTTAACGAAGGGATATCGAAATTGTCGACATACTTCATAAATAAAAAATGTTTCTCTGTGGAGGAAACAACACCGACGCATAATCACAATTAATAATCGAAATCCCCCCCCCCCCCCACCTCCCGCCCGACGTTCTATCTTGGTCCTTCTTCGGCGAGAGAAGCTTTAGCGGACCGATATCGAAATTCTCAACATAGTTCATGAATGGAAAAGGTTAATCTGTGCATGAAGGAAAACCGAAGCGTAATTACTATTATTAATCAACCTCTCCCCCCCCCCCCCCCCGTTCCTCCTTACACGGTCCGTGTTCTTCGGCGAGGGAAATTTTATAGGAGAGACATCAAAATTTTTGACATAGTTGACGAATAGAAAATGTTCCTCTGTGCATGACGGAAAACCAATGTGTAATTAAAACTAATAATCGACATTTTTCTCCCTCCCCTACCTCGCCCCTCCTCTCTCGGTCCTTCGTTTCCGGCGAGAGAATCTTTAGTCCCGAGATATTGAAATTTTCGACACTATTGATGAATACAAAATGTTTCTCTGTTGATGAAGGAAAATTGACGCGTAATTACCATCAATAATCGACATTTTTCTCCTCCCCTCCAAAACTTCCCTCCTTTCTCGGTCCTTCGTTTCCGGCGAGAGAAGCTTTAGCGGAAGGGTATCGAAATTTTTGACACAGTTGATGGAAATGGTACTCTGCGCCCGAAGGAAAACCCGTGCCTAATTGCATTAATAATAGAAATTTCTCTTCCTGCCCCCCCCCCCCCCCCCCCCCCCGCCCCCCCCCCCCGGGCCCCCCCCACCCCCGCCCCC
>JAPYZD010005559.1:0-18073 GCA_030522725.1 Ichneumoninae sp. B BG-2022a | reverse complement strand
GACTAAAAATGGTCTAATTTGAGTAAACTTGGAGGTATCGATCTTAAATTTGAAACGGGAATGGACTAATACTGTACAATGTTTGGTATTAAATTTGGCAAAAATTAATCTAATCGTTTAAGTTTTGTGAGATTTTGAATTTTTTTGTTTTTTGGCAAAGTTGTACTTTTTGTCCGACACGAGTTTATGTATCAAGTGTCACCCTAGGAGTAAAATCATTCGGAGACTCGTCATCGGTGGGGCAAAAATGCATTAGACGTGGCCACGAAACGGTAAATATTGGATAATTGACTTAATAATTAAAAAAAAATATATTTTTCCAAAACCCTGTATTTTCGTTAATTGAAGTAGGTGCACGGATCTAACAAAGCGAAGACATCAGTGTATGTTTTCGCGCTGAACCTGAATCGGCCTGTCGTTTTGCATAAAAGGCAAACACGACGTTGACGTTAAAACAAGTTGAAAATTCAATTTTTAATTTTCAATTATGGATTACTCTGTCACGGATCCTCAAAAAAATCTTTAAAAAATTGTTTCTTTTTAAACGTATATGAAAATAGGAAAAAAGTTTCGCTCGAATTAGAAGGGGTCAGGCCGGAGGATGGCCGAACTCAGATGGAATCCCCCATATGTTACTTATATAGGGCGAGAATGGTTTTATCGTGGACTTTTTTTGAATATTGTAAAAATTTAAATATCCCGATTCCTTTTTTTATGCTTCGCATGTCTTTAAGAGATTATATATTTTCTCTTATGAGAACTCTCAAAGCGATCATACTCAGTCATTGTATTGCCTAAGCATTTATTGACTATGAAGTACGGAACCCAACATTAATACGCATCTTTTACAGACGAGAATTAAAGAAGATTTAATTTCGCATGCTCTTATACTGACGCCCGCGTACACTTTCGCTTGGGTTAGCGCCATCTACTGGCGAAAGCCGCTAGTTGATGGTCCAATGTTAGCTTCACATCGGCAAACCGACGATTGTCGGGTCGATATTCAGCCGAACATTCGCCTCAAACTGACAAACCAATACTTGGCCGTATCGTTATCGTATAATATCGTTACGCCAACACTGGCCCGCTGATCGGCCATTTTCGTTCATCGGCAAAACCTCCATGGGTATCCCCGATTTGGATTTCGATAGGCCATATATCTCTGTTTATATTTTTTAATATCTTCAATGATGCCGAGATCGCGCCGCGGATCTAGGATATCTAGGAAATATTTCCTTTTACTGTTATTTTGTATTATCTTAACCATCTCGCGACGGGTGATCGAACGGTCAATCGAGGTACACGGTGCAGCTCCTAGCCGGATCCAATATAATTGAGCACACAAGGCGCAATGGGTTACTTATCTGTTGGTCGTGACGCAATCGATGCGGGGGTGAAACGAGGACACCCTTCGTGTCGACGAACATTGCGTGTCGAAGGTCCCAACGGAGGATCACCGGCTCGTTCTTCGCGGCTGTTTTCCGGCCGAGGTACTCTTCCTCGTCGGTTCTTCAGCGTGCGCTCGTGGTTGATCTCGTGGGGTTGACGTGGTCGCCGGTTTTTCTGGATGCAGAATTCGTCCGCCCCGACGGCAACGCCCCGTGGAGCTCTAGGATCGATTATTGGAGAGCCGGTCAATTGATCAGACGGTCGAAAACACTCGATCGCCTCACATATTCTCTCCTCGCAAATTGAAGCCCAGCCCCGACCACGCTTGATACACCTTATTCGACACACCAATTTTTGTTCGTAGGACCGCCTATGTCTCAAATCATTCGGCTTCGAAAGGATTCTGTCCGATAGACAATCAATAGGTCTACGAGCAAACCCGTGTACTCGCGAGAATATATTATGGACGACTGGGAGGAGAAACGGTTCTCGCGTACACCCAGAAAAAAAATTTATTTGACGGTCACCGTTTATTAAAATTAAGTAAAATATTTATTTGATTTAAATAAAGATTTATTTAAATTAAGTAAATCGTTACTTAAATGAAATAAATATTTTACTTAACTTAATAAACGATGGCCGTCAAGTAAATTTTTTTTCTGGGTGTACTCTCGTTACCAGCAGAATTTACACCGTTCGCTTAAAACGGGGGAGTCGGTAACCCTTTCGGGGGGTCACGCGCAATCTCTTTAGGGATCTCGCTGATGCTTAGTCGATACATATAGATATTACTAATAATCTTACGTTGTCGTAAGACGCGGGCGGCACTATTGCCTTGCATATACTCAGTCTCACGGGTAGAGAAATGGATGATGTTTGGGCTCACGACGATCGATAGGTCACTGGACTCGGTAAGTTTTTAAAGTCCTTTTTCGCGTGGAAACACTCATTTACCGAGCCCCGACATCTACGGTGGAAGTGGCGAAAAAATGGTACCAATTCGCCTCGTTTAAAGATGCGTCAAAATTGCAGAATAAGCAGCTCAACGAGGCGTACGTGGAGAGGGGTGGTTCATCAGTGTACAAGAAAACCGCAGACGAGAAGAAGACGCCGTCAACGGAAAGTCTGGCCAGGCCCGGGATCGAGGAGAAGACGCCGTCGACGGAGAGTCTTGCCCGGCCTCGGGACAAGGATGATTTCCAGGATTCCAAGATACCAGTAAGTGTTCTCCGGACGGGGAATTCTGAACAGTCGAGGAGATCCGGCCGCAGCTAGCTGACCCGATCCAGTGCAGGACCATTAGCCCTTCACGTACAGGAGCCTGCAGTCCGGGGGCTTCGCGTCCTTGTCACCCTTCTATATGATAAAAATATTATTTTATATAAAT
Organism: Ichneumoninae sp. B BG-2022a; assembly: GCA_030522725.1. NCBI lineage: Eukaryota > Metazoa > Arthropoda > Insecta > Hymenoptera > Ichneumonidae > Ichneumoninae sp. B BG-2022a. The sequence goes on along the minus strand of JAPYZD010005559.1, from coordinate 15,297 downwards.
ACTCTTCAGAGAATACTTTTGCGAATTTCGATATCATCAATATTTTTCAGATATAGCGATGTTTATACAACGCAATGTAAGTACCCGATGAGCGAGGAACCCGGCCGGATCGTCCTGGCTCAGCGGAGACCCCGTACGTACGCAAAGGGTTAGCAGGAGCAAGGATCTTTTCAGCCCGGCCAACTCGTCCCGATTTTCCCGTATAAAAAATGCCATGTTAACAATGAAAATCTCGAAGGGTATTTTAATTGATGTCGTTTTATACGTGTTGTGATTGGATGCCGCACGAGTCTGAAGCCTGATCATCTTTCATGCGTTACTTTGGTCGAATAATAATTGCGCTCTCTGATAGTTAGGGTAAAAGAGAGAAATGCCATATTCACCACTTTTACCCTAATTAATTTTTATTAAAAAAATATCGATCGTTATTTGGAATTTCGCGCACTGCATACACAAGCTATAAGCGATCTGTTGCCTATAGCTTGTGTATGTAGTGCGCGAAATTCCAAATAACGATCGATATTTTTTGTATTTTTGGCCATACCCAGAGTAACTTCTGTCGCGTCCTAACCGAAGAAACATATTGAGTTCATTTGGGGCGTCTTTCATCCCCTGGAGATTCTCTGCCATATTCCTTACTTACGTAGTTTTTATGACCGCGCACGGCACGCTGTTGCTGAGAACGCCGTGCGTGATCGGACATATGTATCTCGCCTGATTCAGTAGTAGTAGTTTTCATTTGTTATCAGGTTAAAACCTATTACAAATTGTTGGCTTAACAACCTAAATATACTTTGAGCTTATGATTAGATAATACGAACATCCTATACTAAAGTCGCTATAACGCATATACCCTTCGACATCTTTGGCATCCTTGTATTGGCATTGCTTTATAATTTTTACTTTCGGACACATTCTCGCTTTCGTTGCTCTTACACTACTATTCTATTCCGATAGGGCAAATGCGCGATCTTTTCAGCACGAAAATACACAACAAAATATCTTTTTCATATCTTCTTTCTGGAAAATCTCAAGATTCACCGGAAATTCGAAGTTTTCCACGTACTTTTCCCTATGCGACACATATAATGGGCATCTAATGATAACGTGCTCTAGCGATTCATTTTCTTCTAGATTACAACATTGACATGGCAGCTCACTGTCAAACTTATACATAAAATTCTTAATCTTAAACATGTAAACCTTCTTGCCAGCAAGTCTGCACTGTGCCATAAACCTGATTTGCGCGAGTGGGGCATTTAACATTAAATATTCTTCACAGCTTAGCACGTTGAGCTGCTTTATCTCTTTATATATTGTGCTATATGACGATCGCATCGCTCTCACCGCATCCGTTCTAAATCGTGAATTCTGCATACTCTCTCCATTATTATGGGTATAGACCGTTGCAGAGTCTCCGGTTGTATATTGACTAGCACTCGTTCCAACTGAAATTCAGCTAATTGCAATTTAAGACATGTAAACCAATTATACTTCGCGACATTTGTATCTGACATGTCCTGCGCCATAAGGCTATTCAAACTGACACGCGGAAATCGCTGTTGTGGCATATTCAGAACTCTGACCAAGTAGCTGAGGGCTCGCTTGACTACAAGCAATTCTAGAGGTGAACACCCTGTTTCTAGTCTAATCATGTATCTTGGTGTGCAGAATGCCACCCCTAAAAGCAATTTATAGAATCTTTGTTGAACCTTCTATAATTGTTCAACATAGTTTAGACCCCATATCCCCGCGCCATACAGAAGAGTCGACTGTACTACCGCATGAAACAACCTTATTCTTGCGCCCCAACTACTCATCCTAGTGGCTAACATTGGTGACCATATATTCCCTAAGGCTATTTTACTTTTAGAAATGAATTGATCCACTGATACCAAATAGACCCGAGCGCGAGATGGGAACCCCGAGGTATATATAAGACTTAACAATTTCCAGAGGTCTCTTATTATATTTAATTGATCGAATCTTCCTAGATCTTCCCGATTTTTGGCAAATTAATTAATATCTTAGTCTTTTGGGTATTAACTTCTAGTTTATTTTCACGACAAAATTCTGCTAGTGTGTTGAGTTTGTCCTGCAGGTCTATGAGGTCTTCCGACATGATAATTAAGTCAGCAAAGAGTAATATTTCCATATTTTCATGAACTTTTCTATGTCCTGTATTTATAAAAAAAATCCACAATGTCCGCTAAAAGTAGTGAAAATAATACCGGGCTAGCTGGGTCTCCCTGCAGAACTCCGTGTGTGGTCTCGATTTCTCTCGTTTTCTTATATTGGTCAGTACGAACTCGGAAACGCGCCGATTGATATAGGTTTTGTAGTACTATTATAATTTGAAAGCTTACTCCGATAGTTCTCAACTTTCTCCACAAGATACTATGAGCGACCGAATCGAAAGCCCGCTTAAAATCAATGAACGCTAGAAAGAGTTTTCCATTATTTTTGTTCAGCGCTGATGCAATCTTCGCGTAAAGCGTGAACAAGTTATCCTCACACGATCTATTAGATCTGAAACCCGCTTGACCCTCCGGGAGGATGTTAAAACGCTCGATCGATTTATTTAGTCTCTTTGTTATAACAGTTGTAAAAATCTTAGTCACGACGTTTGCAAGCGCTATACCTCTATAATTAAGAGGGTCTTTTTCATCTCCTTTTTTATAGAACATTATCACATCCGATTGACCACAACCGCTCGGTATTTCACCCGTGGATAAAACTTTATTAAATAGTTTTTCAACGGATTTAAGCCAATTTGGTGGCAGAGCCTTATAGAAGTTACTTTGAATGCCGTCTGGCCCCGGTGCTTTGTTTGGCTTTACCCACTTAATAGCGTTAATCAGTTCCTCTGAATCAATAGACCTATCCAAGTCTGGGTTTATTTCAACGACCTGTATGAGAGGGACTATCTCACGCACTGGGAGTAAAGTGCTATAAAAATTCTCCCACTCTTCGCTCGAAATAGCACAAATTTTCGAAGTTTTTCTTTTAAATTTATTAATTAGCTCTCAAAAGCTTTTAGCATCGCGCACGTCAGAAACCGCTTGTTTTATCTCTTCAAAATACTCTTCTTTTACTGGTTTTACTATCTTTTTGTACTCTTTACGTTGATCTTGAAATTTTAATTCACTTTCATTGGTTTTGTTTCTAATCCATACTTTATACCGTCTTTTAACTTCCTTCTTCGCAATTTTACAAGCCTCATTGAACAATTCTTTATCACAACGACCAACTCGGTTTCTACCAGTTTTTGCAGTCATCCCAACCTCACTTGCCGTACCTCTAACCGTTTCAATTAAGGTATTATTCAAAACATTTATATCATCTTCTTCGGTAGTCGGTATTTTTTAAATTTCTTCCACAAACTCTTCAACCTTATTTCCATCCCATTTCAAATTATGCGGCACTGGGATCGCGGGGGCTCTCAGTTTTTCTACTCTTCGTTTTTCTCCCTTTTCCAGGCATATATTCACAGGTAAATGATCAGAATTCCCGGCGTTAACTACAACAACGTCCCGAACAAGTTCAGCATATCTTATATGAATCCACTCGTAGTCAATAGTGCTATTGCTTTTACCTAGGAATGTGTAATTACCTTCTATATCCGCAGGAGATCTCCCATTAAGGACTATAAAGCCAAGCTCTTCTAGAGACTCTATGATAGCTACACCATTTCTATGAAGCATCTGATCCAAAGAATTTCGAGCGTAAAAACATTTTTTTATTGGAATAGAGTCTTCTTCTAACTGATTATGCAAGCCAATGCGAGCGTTAAAATCACCACCTATGATTATTGGACAAGAAAATTGCTCCGTCATTTCCCATACAAAATTTACAAGCAGCTCCAGTCGATCTCCGTAACAGTGGTCGCGAAGATATACGGTGATTATAATAATCTCTACGTTTCGTATGCAACATTTAATTGCGATCCAGATATCGTTCTTTTCAAGTATTCTAAGATTCGAGACCCGATCTCGCTTGTAAAGCACACAAATGCCACCGCTGGCCCTTCCTTCGGCGTATACCTTGGTCGCTAGATTAACTGTACATTCAAGATCCCTGAATAAACCTGTTAACTTTATCTTTTCATCTAACCTCCAAGTTTCAGTGAGACCTATTACCGCACTGCTTGCAAAATCCTCTTCGAATGCACTAACTGATAATTCTAGCAAATTTTTCAAACCGTGAACATTCCAAAAAAGTACATCTACATTATAATGAAGATTAATTGACTGTATCGCGCTGACGTCGACCTCCCCGATGTCATCCTCCACGACAAAAGTCATGCGATCTTCTCGAACTGACATATCCTCGGTGGTTTGGCACGGTGAAAAGGCGTCTGACCCCCTAGTAGCGTTGTTGTTATTTTGAATCGTTAGTAAACTTGAATCCAGGAATTCGTCATGGTGTCTTATTCTCTCCGGTGATCTAATGTTTTGGTCGTTTGCGTCAGCGCTGGCTGTTGATAATGCAGTGTTAGGATCGCCGCTCGTGGCGCCCCTGACTCCTTTGCGCGTAACTGTCTTGCGAGTTTCCGTCAGGCGTCGACGGGAGCATAGGCTGAACCTCGATGAGACCTTCGTCGTCCCTCCAAATATACTGTCTCCCGTTTACTTGTAGCTTCCTGTATCCAATTCGCGTTTGTTTACCTTTATCTTCCTCCTCTTTCGCGATTTTTGCGATTTTATGCTGGACTTCTCGCTCGCGCGCGTTTCGGTCGTGCGTGATGTAGATGGCTCTGTCCTTTAGCTTATGTTTAGCTCTCATCACCTCCTTTTTGTCTTCTGCGCTCGCCAACTTAACCAGAACGGAACCAAAGTTACTGTTCCGCCCAGGCTTGCCAATCGGGAACGCTTCTGCCACGTCTACCTCAACGTCGAGCTGATCCTTGAAAAGATTCGTGATTTTCTCCCTTCCCTGATTACGGTCAATCTTCACACCATGCACGATTACGTTGTTCCTTCTCGCTTCCTTGTCTCTCTCCTCCTTTTTTCCAATTGGCGTATTCGCTCTTGTAGCATGTTTTTGTCCACTTCACACTTGGCACTGTTAATTTCCACTTGCTGCTCAACTACATTAACTCGCCCGATCGTTTCTTTCATTTTTAGTCCATCGTCTCTTAGCTGTGTCACCATAGTTGTTAACGATAATAATTTATCCATGACATCTTCCATTGTTCACGAAATAGGACTGTCCGGTTTCAATGGGCTTTTCTGCTCAGCTCTCCCGTTACTGCGTAGATTGTGACTTTTTGCAAGCATATCCGTGATTTTCTGGGATGACTGTTTTCCGTCAGTCCCTTGCTTTCCAGATCCCGTTTTTCCCGCCATCTTATCTCTGCTCCGTGGAGAAATCCTCTAAGGATATCTAACCTTACTTTACCGTCCAGTTAAAATACACGAGTTTTACGGCTTTTTTCCCGACTTTGACTCGAGCTAACTCATCCACACAGCCGAATAACACTACTTATCACCTTTATATATACAGAGCTTAATCCAGAACAAGGTTTTTCACGGAAAATACAGATATTTGCGAGAGCACACTGAGAACGAACCGTCCGCGTGGTGCGCCCTCCCCGGAGTCCGCCTGATTCAGTATTCAACATTGTATGTCCTCTGGATCTTTGATCTTCGAAAATTTTGCGGGTATAAGATCGTTTGTTGATTTTTTTGCTTCTTGCTTTTTTTTGCTTTTTTGCTTCCGGCTAATCGGACAGTAGATAGATTCCGCGCGTAGATAGCCGCGCGGATTAATTCCGCGCGGCCTGAGAGGTCTTCGCCGGAATCCAGAAACTGGGCGGGCTCTTATCATATCTGTTTACTGCTAGATGGATCTTCCGCTTTTTTATTAGAGCGCATCGACACAATGTTTTTTTCATCCTTCAGAAAAATTTTGCAGCTTGAGAAGTTTCTCGTTTGCAGTTTTTTCCCGTGAATCTTCCTGTCGGTGTCAACAAACACCATTAAATAATAAATGTTCTCCAATTCGTTGCGCGTCCGATTGGTAACTGTAATTGCGATTAGTAACTGTAATTGCGAATCGATGACCACACATTCTGTACTAATGAGAGGCGAGATAAAATGATGTTCAACGAATTTTGATTATGCAGAAACATAATTTTGGGCTACGATCAGGTACTCGCATACTACGTATAAAAAAGGGTCCGAAAGAACCCAGTGAAAACGTTTTATTGAGCCAACATAACATGGAAGTTACATGTTATGTACCAATGTTATGCTTATAGTATGTAGCGGGTACATAATATGGAAGTCATATGTAATTTAGCATCGTTAGATGCAGGTAATGTAACTGTTACATATCTGCACGTCGTTATAGTTATGTACCAAAATGCATGTAACTGTTATGTGACCTACTTGTAACAACGTAGACGTAACTTGCCAGTTAGCGTATTTTATTACAGAAATATAACATGGAACTAACATGTAATGTATCATTGTTATACGCAGGTAATTTATCCGTTATATGAGCTAGTATTTTTTAATTGGCTTGCATACATTGTTGCAGGTATTCTATGAGAAGGATGGGTTTTTGTTAGGTGAAGAAACCCCCGTTTGGAAAACTGGCTCTTACTATGACGATCACCATCGGGTGCAGTACACTTTTGAGCGAGTAATGTGAAATTTACTTATGTTCGATATATTATTATGAAATAAGTTCAATCGACTTTCGGTTAATATGAAAATGTGCAATTTTTTTTCAGATAAGTCGCCCGGGACCGCCCATGGTAAAGAGGGCGATGAACTATTGAAAGTCATTAAAAAATAGGGGCGGCTTTCCAATCAGAAGAATATTATTACGACGAAGCGTCGATGATCGCGGAAGTTTGGTATAAAAACATAAAAACATAAATACATAAATACATAAATACATAAATACATAAATACATAAATACATAAATACATAAATACATAAATACAATACATAAATACATAAATACATAAATACATAAATACATAAATACATAAATACATAAATACATAAATACATAAATACATAAATACATAAATACATAAATTTTATTGGCCACCTTTGGTACTGATAATTCTTGACCGTTACACATATGTGCGATCCTCAACATTTTGGTTTAACAGACTAGTACGGAACATTTTGATGATGTGCTCCGGAATGCCAGAACCAACAATTATGATTCTCCAAGCGCCGATAGAAACGAAGTAATTTATCCTTCCCTTCTCATTGTCCTGGACTACCACCATGTTTTTCCGACAGACGACATGTGAGTATTGTCGAGCGAGTTGTTGATGTGGGTGATCAAATTTTCGACACGAATTTTCATTCTCATCCGAACCATTCGCCACATTTACGTCATAATTACGTCGCAAAAACATCGGAAATAATTAAGAATCGATCTCGCAGATGTACACTGATGCCTGCATTTTTTCCAATATTTTACCCTCTTCATTAAGAGATAACACAAAGACAATACTAATTTTTCGTAACGTTCAAAAAATGCAAAATCTCATAAAATTTTAACGATCGATCCTCGCCAAATTAAATAAGGATCTTCGTTCGATAATAGTCCCTTTGTGTACAACTTTTTGGCCCTATATCGCAGAAATTCTAAGAGTTAATGTGCGCACACACTTTTTAAGCACACTTAAAAATGGCGTAACATTGTAATGAGTGAAAGAATGTTGCTAAAAATGTAACCAAACATTGGGAATTCACCCCTCTACCGACCTTAGAAATTTCAGCTTAATAGCTTAAGCCGTTCTTAAGTTATAAGAGTTTCAATTTTTCCGGTCTGAGACGCACACACGCACAAATCCAGACATTTTTTCTAAATATGCTTTTCCGATGTTTTAGAACATTCTCAACACATTTTCAGTAACATCTCGACATTTTTTTTTCATGAAAACAAAGCTTCCTCTATAAGGAAGCAAAAATTGAAAGTAAACCTCGGAGACGAACCATCCCGAGTATAAATTTTCGCGCGTTACATCGGGCCCTGATAAGGTCCCGCAGAGGACTGACGAGGGCCTGATAAAGCCTTATCAGGACCCGATGTAACGCTCAAAGATTTCTACTCGAGATGATGCCTGCATCTTTTCTGGTTATTAACACTCGATTCTGCCGCGTGGGGTACGTTTTTATTCATGGGCGAACTTCTTTGAATAGCCGTATTTTTTCCTGACAGGAAAAAGTCATGGTCCGTTGAGGAACTCGTACTTTACGCTCTGGCTTTTTGGAGTACCGTCGACAGTTCCATGAGAAACATTCAGAATCCAAGAGTGTCGCTTAGCATCGCTGGTATAATTATTACTACTGTAAGCACATTAAATCTCGCTATAGCCAATTCGATCGTACGAATTATCGGCAGCCCTTCTTTTCCGCACGATTCTTTTCACCATAGCGCTGATCCAATACATTCGTTTCTCTGCAAACTCTATGTCACATGCCGATGATCTTTCACATTTTTAATGTTCAGACGAGTTTTCCACGATATTTCAATTAAACCCGTTGCTTGTCACACAAATCGTTTGAACTCACAAATTTTATCGAGCAACTGAAAAGACGACAGTTTTGAGTCAACACATTTATTTCTCTACAAACCTGATCATACTCATTGTAATTCCTCCACAATTTTGAATATTCACATGTGTTATCCAAAACTTTTCGATTGTTCATACTTCGATTATACACATGGCTAGGCCTATAAACCGTTTAAATGCTCGAATTTGACCGCGCTTTTTATTTCAATACAAATCACCCAAGTAGCAAAAAGACATTTGGTACGAAAAAGTCATTCGAATGGGTTACATAAGTCCGCCCGAATCGTAACTATAAACTATACTACGTCCAAAAGTTAACTTTTAGACATAGGATAGCTTATATAGTTACCATTCAGGCGGACTTATGCAACCCATTTGGATGACTTTTTCGTACCAGATGTCTTTTTTGCTACTTAGACAATCGCACACATTCTTCTCTATACCTACCCGTCACTACACATGGTCATTTCAACGCTACCCGATAGTCGAAAACGGCTTTATAAAGCATTTCGATCCATTACGTTCAATTCAACCCAAAAGTTTTCTGACACATTTCGATTGTACACATTACTGCAGTTGGCATCAACTGATGAGAATATCTCGCATAGATGAGGTAGAGCTGAGAGCGGTTCGGCTTGCTATCAAGTCTCTGATGCGCGGCTAAAACGACAGCGGAGTAATCCATACTGATAGACTTGTATGAGAACCTGTGATTGCACGCCGAACCGCTCCCTGGCAAGTTCAGCGACTTGAAAAACCACCACCAAACTACCTTCAAAGTGACCGAGTAAACGACTCGTCGTTTTCGGACAAAAATACGTCCGCGAAAACGACTGTCAAAACGACTTTATCCGTGTCCGTACCAGCCGCATACGAGCAGCTTCCAGGGAGGACTTTCAGTCAGGTGGTTTTACAATTAATGAGCGAATGAACTACCGCGAAAGCGTCTGTTAAAAACACCTTTCAGTCCGGTCGTTTTTTTTCAACCGAGGAAACGACCGTGTTAAGGACACCCGGGCTGAAAGATCTTTTGAACGGTCGTTTCTGCGGTAGTTCGTCCAGTCATAAAATATAAAACGACCTGACTGAAAGCTCTCACTGGAAGCTGCTCGTATGTGGCTTGCACGGCCACGGATGAAGTCGTTTCAACAGTCGTTTTACCGGACGTATTTTTGTCCGAAAACGACTGGTCGGTTTCTCGGCAGTTTTGATGGTCACAGAATCTGGCAGGGCTCTCAGCTCTACCATATCTATAGGAGATATGCTCATCAGTCCATACCGACAGCGATAATGTGTACAATCGACATGTGTTGGGAAACTTAGTGTTGAATTGAATGTGATGGATCGAAATGCGTTGTAAAGCCGTTGTGGACTATCGGGTAGTGTTGTAATGAGCGTGCGTAGTAACGGGTAGGTGTAGAAAAGAATGTGTACAATTGATTTGCGTTGAAATAAAAAGCGCGGTAAAATTCGTGCGCTCAAACGGTTTATGCACCTAGCCATGTGTATAATCGAAATATGTTCAATCGAAAAGTCTTGGATAACACATGTGAATATAAAAAATTGTGAAGGAATTGCAGTGCGTACGATCAGGTTTGTGGAGAAATAGATGCGTTAGCTCGAGAATGTTGCGTATCGAGTTGCGCGGTAAAATTCATGCATTTAAACGATTTGTATGGCAAGCAATATGTACAATCGAAATGTGAAACAACGCGTGTGAACATTTAAAACGTGAAAGATCTGTCGCGTGTGACTTAGAGTTTGTGGAGAAACGAATGTGTTGGACCGACGCTGTGTTGAAAAGAATTGTAATGAAAAGACGGCCTGCTCCAATTATCTAATCGTTCTAACTTTTTTTCCTAACGTCCGCAGGAACGAAGGACTGTTCCATACATGACAGAGTCTAGGCATTTACATATATTCTCGAACGAAGTGCCATCGATGATGAAGTATTGGAGATCGGTATCGAAGAGGCCTGAAAGCGATATTCCGATTGGCTTGTACGACATCATAGTCCACATGACAGAGTAAAAAACAATTTATATATATGTTTATTGACATCCAATAATGCCACATTGTTTGTCATATTTAATGACAAATCGTGAGTAATATATTTTTTTAATGTTTAAAAGAATTAACTCATATGCCGTTTTATAATCCTTAGCATATTACCGTGGCGCAGCGACAATACATGGGCGGTCTTCTTTCCGCCAGATCGTAAATTGCTCTGTAAGAATTTCAGAATAACGTGCATAAAAACATGATTGAAAAAAAATCAATTTTTTTTGGTTCCTCATACAGGAAGCTATTTTCATTTTTTTTAATTACTAGAAACCGTAAAAAAACGAATAGCGAAAAATGCGATTTTTCGCTAACATCCCGATGTAAGCATCTATTTCAGTGTGTATCAGCGTTCCATAATTTAAAACAACTATAACTGGGAACCGAGTTGAAATGTTGTATAGTAGTAGAGTGGATATATCTCTTTCCAGATAGACAAGCGCGACGAAACGGACGCAGTTGGAGCAATATTTGTGACATGTGCACCGCATATAGCAAATATCGGACCAACTGCGTCCGTTTCGTGGCGCCTGTCTATCTAGGTTCATTTAGTAAAATTTTGATAATGATTGAAGTCCGGTTTAAGATTTTACGGGATTTTGACATTTTTGAAAAATGTCTTCTGATGCTCAAGCTTTCGTAAATGTTGAGCTATCGTCTAAAAAGTGCACACAAATATAATATGATTAAAGATTTTTTTATATTGAAGTTGGCCAAAATCTATACTGGCGGTCAGATTTTAGGGAATTTTGATAAAAAAAAATCATTACTAACAATCAGTCGAATTTCAATAAACGTAGAAAAATCAACTTATAATGTTACAAGGTAATAGAATAACACTGTGCAATGTTTGATATTCAATCTATCGAAAACGGATGTGACGGTTTAAATCTTATGATATTTTCAATTTTTTTTTTTCGAAAACCTTTTTTTTACGTCTATCATGAATTTTCACATTAAATATCACGCTGAGAGTAAAATGAGTTACCGATGTAATCAGCGGTTCAAAATAGTCAAAAAGAGCCTCTAAACGACGAATTATACCATTTTCAGTCAGCGAGTTTCGACAACAAATATTGAATATTTTGACATTTTGTAATTACATGAAAGAATAATAATTTGTGGTGGATAATAATTTGCCCATGGCTTTCGCATTTATTATCATTTTGTGGACAGCTTTCTCTGTGAGCAAGCCAAAAACCAATCAACGAACTTGTAATAAAACAGGAAGCCATTTGCAAATTACTTTACATCGTTTTTTCTAGCTGCAGGTACGAAGGAACCTCCTTGCGAATTGACGGATCAAATAGAGGGTTTTATATTCTACGACGATTTAAATTTCTATGGAATACAGTTGACCATTCAGAAAATGATCACCGTGTTAGTATAAAACGGTCCTATAATTTTCACCTGTTGTTCGAATGTTCATATTTTTATGTAACATGTCAAACAGACTCGTGGGAAGTGACAAGTCACCGGTACGACACGAATTTTCTCGGATAACATGGATCAAGGAAATTTTGAATACCGTGTCGAATGCCCTGAAAAAGTACGGTAATTTTTATTTTTATTGTTTTCAGCCCGTAAACAAGGAAAAATTTAGAATAGTTTATTGAATAGAGGAGGCGACATTTTTTTTAGTCAGGCAAATACTTCATCTTGACGTATGCTAAATGGCGTATTGAATTGTAACGTCGTACCAGAAATAGAAATTATAATCTCAAATGCTCGTAGCGAGTAAGGGCATTAGATTTGTTTTTCCTTTCACCATTTACTCGAGTAAAAATGTACGACAGAATCTTACGCTATGGTTGTCGAAATTTGTTTACAGTTAGGTAAAGTCTTCGCCTTTGTGGATCTCAAATTGTTTCAGATTTTCCTATTTTTTTATTTAAATTTTTTTGCTATATTATTATTATACTAAATACACATATATATGTATACAATTGCTTGCCTCATGTGATTCAAGGTATTTTAGATTTTTGTTTTGAATGTATTGTTTTAATAAACATTTTTTTGGGAGAGATAACAAATTTCAAGTACTTGGCGTACCATTTGTTATTTTTTTCGCAAAAAGTATAATGTTATAACTACAGTAATGCGTCGGGGCATACCCCCGGGTTTTTCGCGCTCTTCCCGATGTAACAATATTGCAAAAACAGTCCTCAATCTCATTCCAGTACGCCGTGCATGTCAGCACCGAAGCACCACTATAGACCTGAAGCCCCTGTAGAGCCGATTTTGGTGGGAGAGGTCTTGCCGCTTGAAAAACAATGCGAATCGTACGGATACGCGCCGGATCTTGAACCTGCTGGGACACAGCAGAGGTTTGCTCAGCTTACTTCTATTTTGTACACTTTTCTAAATTTTCAAAAACCACTCCATTAATTCGAGACAATGCAATTTTATGAAAAAAATGCTCATCTTTGAGATCAAAGAAAAGCCCTTCGATGGTAAAATAGTAGTCTGTTTTTCGTTCTGAGATTCGTTCAATTAATTAACCCACGTTTTTCTATTAGGTTTTCAAACGATCGAGCTGCCTCGTCTTATCCTGCTCCGATCAGCACTTTTGGGGTGCATTCTGCTCTCAAGTGGCTGCGACGCTAGATGGTAGTTTTTGCAACGCGAACAATACAAAGGTAGGTCGATCATTTAACCTTCCGAAGAAAATGAGGTTAACCCCAACATCACAACTACTCTACCTCTCCCGAAGTATTCTTGTTCCTAATAGATTTACTTTCTCACGAATAACAATATGTAATGTTATGTTGATGCAGATATGCTTGGGCGGAAAGTGTGTCGACAAGAAATGAACGACCCTATTGATATAATTAGATATCGGATTATTTATAAAAATCCAAGTGACCGTCCACAGTGTATGGTATACTGTCCACGGAGTAAACGTGGAATTTCGATCCTGTCCGTAATTATATAAGCTGCTTAAGGGGCTGCTGGACCTTCCTATTTTACCTACGAAAATAGGCGATTTCTTAGTTTAGCCTATTCATCGTTACTATGCGACGCGTATGCTTCAAATCTTGCAGGACTGTATTAATAACATAAACGATTCGGCGTGAACTCGAATTCCTGTCGAAATCTTCCGAAAAAGAGAGAAAATCGAATATAAACGGTCACGGGAACCAACATGGCCGCTAAAATGTTTACAGCACTGTTCTGTTGGATATAAAAAATTCTAGATATTGCATACGTTAAAAGGGCATGCATGCCGATTCTGTGAAGTTCTTACTCTATCGACTTACTACGGGTGATCAGAGCCAATGAACACGGCACGAATGTAATAAGTAATGAACGCACTTTCGCAAACTACAATATTCGGTTTTCTTAATTCCTGGTAAGTTTTCAATCAAAATTCGACTGCACACCGAAGCGTTTATGTCAACATCATAATCCTGCATGATTTGACACATATGTGTAGCATATTAACAATGCTAAGTCGGAACTAAAAAATTGCCTAGGTCGCGTCGGAAAACAGGTAAAGCAAGGTAAAAAAGGAAAAAAAACAGCTCCTGCAGCCCCTTAAGGATCAAGGTAGTGTTTCGTCACGTTCAGCTTTTACTATATTAATTTGGCATACGCCTTAATCGTATTATAACGATGGTCCAGCCCGAGTATCACCTTTTATTACATTACGTAAAGCTATGTCCAGACAGACTCCGCTTTTCTCAATATCGATTGACCTTTCAAGAATCTTAGACAGCTGCTTCGAGCATCTTCCGCATAACCTGCCTTTTCCAGAACACTCCGACACCCAAATTCTCTCCCCACTGACCACGCTTTCTCACAGACAAACCTATAAGAACCACCCTCTCCTAGGCTAGTTAGTCAGTAAGTTTCTGAAGTTCTGTATGACATCGTCACTCTGCCAGTTTATACTTTAATAAAAGGTTTGACCAGTTCACCAAGTGTAAACGGAGTCTTTCCTTCCGAAAACCGCGTTCTTTAACCGAGTTAAAGACATCAACCGCGACGTCACAGTATACATGTAAAAAAAAGTTCTTAAACACGTACCGGACAAACACGTCGTTATTTTAGTCCCTGTGCCTGTCTAAAAAAAAAACAGCACTGGTGTCGATTGAAAGAATACAGGTTCAGTAGAACCCCGATTATCCAAACACCCGTTATCCGAACCGCCGCTGATTCGGATAAAGTTTCATAAGAGCATAAAATTTCATAAAAGAATCATATAGTAAGTTTAAAAAGGATCATATATTTAATATTCGACAAATATGACAATTCGAGTTTTTAAATGAATTTGAACATACTGTCTTACGACAGGTACTTAACGATTTTCACGATGATTTTTCGTACGTTTTATATAATAAGGTCTTAACACTCGTAAAATATAAAAATGTTCGGTTCTTCGACGTTGAAGAACGTCCTGGCGTCGATGAGTGGATGATTCGATGAGCGGCCATCCTGTAGTAACGCAAAAGAACGAGTTCCTCCCGTGGCGTCACGAACTAGACTGGTTTTATCAATGACTTACCGCAACAAATTCAAAGCATATTATGGTCATAAAATGACTTCTTATGCGAGGCTAATTTGCGAAAGGGTGGGGGAGTGCGGGTGGTTCGGTAACGACGGATACCATTTTAAAGAAATATGCTCTGATGCCACGATAGGCGATGTATCCGATCGCTGCTCCTATGCCGCCTGTGCCGACTGT
>JAPYZD010005557.1:0-12015 GCA_030522725.1 Ichneumoninae sp. B BG-2022a | reverse complement strand
TTTTCATAAAAAAAAAGTTTTGTTGCCGGGTAATTTATAAACCGATTAATTTTTTGATGAATTTGTTAATAACATTTTGCAATTATTATTATGCAAAATGAATCTTCTCAGTACCTTCAGTGTACATGATTTGTTTTCAGATTTTTACACCATCAAGAAGTACTTTGAATTTTCTCGTATTGTTGTCGAACGTATGCGAAGTCAGCGCGCAGCGAGATTCCTCCTTAAGAGGAGGCTTGGGTGTGAGAGAGACAGCGCCATGGAAATTCTATGAGAGCGAGAGAGAGGAGTTTGGACTCGCCTTAATGAATGAACCCTGGAAGATACAATCGATATTCAATTGCTTACAAGCCCTGTACTGTTTGTTCCAACTTACGTCGAAAAAATCCCACTCTAAGAATATTGCCTTGCACTCGATCACGAGAACACGCTCGAAGCGACCCGATCACGAGAACACGCTCGAACCGATCTTCCGCTTAATAACCGATCATTTCACTTTGATCGTTCGGTGGCGCGAATTTAGATAAAAATCACAGTTTTACGGGCTATAACGGTGTAAAATAAATCAATTGCCTTGGGGGGTGGGGGGTTCGATGGAGTATGGGGAAGCTATTCGCAGTGAAATTCTGACAGCGGGGGAGTGGAGGACGCGCATGTGGGAGATGCAGTACCGATGGAAGCAATCGACGCATGTACACGTATAGGATTCGAGTATTTATCGTTTCGAACGACATTTCTGTTTTCGCCGATTCGGCAAACGCCTGGCGAAGCGTTTATTACGCAACCGGTAACGTCGACGGGCTCGAATTAAATTATTTACAATAACGTAGCCATCCCTCTCTTTCTCTCGCCCCCTCCCCCATTCGAAACAAGCAAAATCGTCCGACATTTCCATAATTCGACCGCGTGCGAGCGAACTCGATGCGGTACAATTTTTTTTTTGTTTTTTTGTTTCTCTTCGGGCAAGCTTTACCAACAATTTGTCCGACCTCGGCTATTTACGAATGTCACGTTAAAATCCAGTGATGACGCTCGGGGAAGCCATTCGGAACGACAGGAGCGACACCGCAATCAATGATAATTAGTAGGATACACACATAGCCTTCGTACGCATTAAATCGAAATTATATTATGCCGAAGTGCATTTAGCTCTTTGCGACATAAAAGCGCCGGTGATTTTCGAAATAGCCGGCTGAGCGTGATCGATTTTACGCAATTATATTTCATAAGGTATAAATTAAGTGGGGAAGGGCTGGGGGCTCGTTTGTCTGCTGTGACTACACCGTGAGTCGTAAAACACGAGTTTAAATTAATGCAAGTGGTGGAGTGGACTGATAAAACAAATTTTTTAAATAAAAAAAAATAAACAACACGAATCTGATAAGACGTAACGGGCGGCTCGAACGAGGCAGAGGGGAAATGTTCGATGATTCGGTTTGGCAGGACCGACTCGAGTGTATAGAAAATAAATGAGGAAGGTGACAAAAGGAGTTTGTTGTTTCAGGACTGAAAGTATAGGGAAGAGCGGGGCGAAATGGGGCAAAGGGGCAAAACGGGGCAGTTGGGCAAAACTACATTTTCCAATAATTTTTGGATCGGACAAGGTGGCAAAACGGGGTAGAAAAGCCTGATGTATCGATGGGTCGAATTCGGGCATCCAAAAACTATTGGAAAATGACGTTTTGCCCCGCTGCCCCATTTTGCCCCACTCTACCCTACAGTACCGTGAGAAGACGAACGTCTCGAAGCTCTTTGCGACATAAAAGCGTTAGTGGTTTTCGAAATAGGCGGTCGAGCGTGATCGGTTGTACGCAATTATATTCACAGCTGGACGAAGTACCAATAAATACTTCATGTACAAAGTAGAAAGTATCACAAGTGCTTCGAGAATTTATGTATAAAGAGCTCGATTTTATGTACAAGAAATCGTATTTTTGGGATTTAAATGGAAAATATTGGATCGAGAGTAAAATAATTATTACATTCGTGATCATCGGAAAAAGATACATCATATATAGCTATGAAGCAAAAAAAAAATTCGAATGAACAATGATTTTTCAATGTTGAGCCACTTTTGGAAAAACGTCGATTTTCGGGATTTTCAACCGTCGATAGCTCGGCTCCCAATGGAGGTAGGAAACATCCGAAGTGCCCATCGTGTTCAAGTCAAGCTGATTCGTTCGCGGTCAGTACTTGGGTGGGTGACCGCTTAGCCGTGCGCTAGCTGGCGCATCGATCGTTGAGCGGAAGGCGCTTTCTTCTGAGACATTTGGTGTTTCTGCACTTTACTCAAGTGCAAAATACTGGTGGATCAGTAGAATATGGCCATCTGTACCGGCACGGGTTTTCCGTAGTTTCCCCGTGTCCCTGGCACATGCGGTACAGTGTAGCTAAGTCGGCTACACTGAAGTTAGGTAGCAATAGAAGTTAGGTAGCTTAGCTGAGTGCGGGTAGGGAGTACTGGGGGGGAATCGGGATGGGGTTCCTAAACACCCGACAGGGTATACGGAGGAATTGGAACAACAACAAATATACACAGTATAGGGCCTTGTCCGAAGCTTTTGAATCGTTTTATCGTGCCGTTTCAGTACGTTGAAAAATGCAAAAAATTGATTCAAAAGGGCCCTTGCAATTTTTTTACGAATTTTTTTTATTTTTTTAAAATTAACTACCACGCATTCCGACGTATTTTTGCGCGCTGAACACGAATCCGCCGGCCTTTGTGCCTAAAGTACAATACGTCATTAAGGGGCTCGATTTTATGCACGATTTTTTGCACTTGGCCGGCTAAAATGGTTTGGCCGGCCAAACCAAAAAATCCATTAGCCGGATAAGATATTTTAGTCGGCTAGGCCGGCCTATCAACAACCCTAGTGTAAACGACTTTAAAAACCTAGCGCTCATCAGACTAGGGTGAAGCACTGCAACGTCCTTAAATTCAGGAGGGAGTCTCGCTGCGCGCTGACTTCGCATAAGTTCGACAACAATAACAGAAAATTTTTTTGTTTTATAAAAAAAATTAAAAATCAACGTTTACTTAAAAATCTGAAAAAATTCATACGTATTCAGAAAAATAAACGAATCATTTCCATTAAAAAAAAGTTTTGTTGCCGGGTTATTTATTAACCAATTAATTTTTTGATGAATTTGTTAATAACATTTTGCAATTATTATTATGCAAAATGAATCTTCTCGGTACCTTGAGTATACACGATTTTTTTTCGGATTTTTACACCATCAAGAAGTACTTGCAATTTTCTCTTATCGTTGTCGAACTTATGCGAAGTCAGCGCGCAGCGAGACTCCCTCCTTGACAGAACCAGCAGAGTAACCTGACGAAAAAAAGGAGCTGATCAGACGTGACGGACCCACTCGAACGACGCAGAGGGAAGATGTTTGGCGATTCGGTCGAGGCGAGCGAGATGCATCATCAGTTTGGCAAAGTCGACTCTGGTGTATAGAAAATAAATGAGGAAGGTGGCAAAAGAGATTTGTTGTTGCAAGACCGGAAGTATATAGTGCACGGTGATAAGACGAGAGACTCCGGTTTGTTCGCTCGGTCTCGGGGCCTCGGGTGAAGAGGGTGGCCTCATCACACGAGAGACACAAGAGGGGTGGCGCACCTCCGAGAGGACCTCCGAGAGGCGAACCCGGCCGGGCATCGGTCTAGAAAATCGTTTTCATCGACTGTCCACCCACCTCTCGAGCAAATCGACGAAACGCTCTTCTCTATCCCACGGATATACGAACGCTTGATCCGGTGCCAAGCTTCGAGAATTTCTCATCCCCTTCGCTTTGCCTTCTTCCTTATACCACCTTTCTCGCCATTATTGTACCACTTCTTCCCATTCTTGCCTCCCGCGCGCCTTCGACCGCGCCATACCCTCGTCTCTTCTCGAATAAAGTTTGCCCGGACCAATTCTTTCCACTTTGCTTCACAAATGTTTCGGTGAGATTATATGTGCTTGCTCGGCTGCCTTCCTACGCTGTAGCAGGCGTATAACGAAAAATAATAAAAAATATAAAATAAAGTACGTCGCAGACGATGTAGAGAGTTACACCGAAGACTTGTAAAATTTGTTTCAAAAAAAAGTACAGCGAGTTACACCGGAGACTTATGAATTGTACGTCTCTGTTGGGGATTTTGTAAAAAAATAAATAAATAAATAAAAAAAGCATTTTCTTCCGTCGCTCATAAATTTTTTCCTTCCTCCTTTGTAGGAAGCGTATAACGAAAAATAATAAAAGATATAAAATAAAATACGTCGTAGACGATACGGAGAGTTACACCGAAGACTTATGAATTTTGCGTCGCTGTTGGGGATTTAGTTTTAAAAAAAGTAAATAAATAAAAAAAAGCATTTTTTTCTGTCGCTCATACCTTCCTACTTCGTAGGAGGCGTATAACGAAAAATAATAAAAGATAAAATAAAATACGTCGTAGACGATATAGAGAGTTACACCGAAGACTTATGAATTTTACGTCCCTGTTGGGGATTTTGTAAAAAAAAATAAAATAAAAAAATAATTTTCTTCTGTCGCTCATAAATTTTTTCCTTCCTCCTTTATAGGAGACGTACAACGAAAAATAATTAAAAAATATAAAATAAAATACGTCGCAGACCATATAGAGAGTTACACCGAAGACTTATGAATTTTGCGTCGCTGTTGGGGATTTTGTAAAAAAAAAAATTGTAAAATTTATTTTTAAAAAAGTATAGCGATTTACACCGGAAACTTATGAATTTTGCGTCGCTGTTGGGTATTTTATAAACAAAATTAATGAAAAAAAGCATTTTTTTTTCTCTCGCTCATAAATTTGTTCTCTTTTTCAGCTGAACGATACGACGATGCAGTACAGAACATGGACCCGCAAGAACTTTCGTGACAAGATGGAGTACACCTGGTCAGGCATCGAGCTGAAGGTATCCGCACCAATGTTCCAAGACGGCTGTCTGCGACTTCGTTGCTTCGCCAACATTCCCGGAGTTTACACAGCCACAGCAGAGATCGACGTCAACGAGGACAAACCTCTCATTGCGTCTATAACTGGCGATGCATCTCCGCACAGCAATCGTAAGTATCTTGGGAAAAAAATAGAGAAGAAAAAAATTTACTCGTAGTTTCCCCATTTATTAAAATTTTCCGCATAACTTTGTCTATGAGGAAGTTCATTGATGGATTTTACCCTCTTCATAGAAAAAGCTGTGGACAGAATTTTTATAAATGAGAAGCCACGTGCAAACCACTTTGCACCTTTTTTGAAATTTATTTTACTCATTTTTAACCGATTCTTTCATTAACTTTACTCTCTTTTTTTTACCAATATCTCTGTTGCATGATTTTCGAAAACACGAAGATTATTTTTGCGCCTCCACGATATTTCACCGACCCATCCAGAAATATAGTCCAAATATGATTTTTCGACGTTTCAAAAAATTCGGAGCACGTTTACATGTAAATATCACCGCCCAAAAAAAAAAAAAAAAATAGGGCATGAAAAACAAAGCATCCTCGACGAGGAAACAAATAAAAAAGGATAATAAAAAAAATATCTCCATCAAATTCAAGAATAAAAAAGTTGGTCCGTCCGGATGATATTTCACATTCCCGTTATCCGAACGCCGAATATTAATGCATTCCCTTTCGCAGCCCGAGTGAAATCGCTGGGCAGAGAGAATATTCATAGCCGGCTCGTGGCAGAGGGAATCGATGAAGTGAAATATTTAACTGAACGTGCAAATTTTTCACAGTAACGTACAAACTGCCATCGGTACGGAGGGTATGAAACGGCGTGGACCGATGTGCTCGGCGCGTTGCAGATGCGAACGGGAGGCTGCACGGTGATGGGAGAGTTAAGAAACCGGAAGGGTGGTGCTGGTTTTGCCCCATCCATAGCACTCGTGTCGCCCCGTTTTCCCGGCAACGTGTAACCGACGCCAGAAGGGAGGAGAGTAATTCATTGGGGTGGAAAGTGTAGGAAAGGTGACGGGCATTGAGAAGCGAAGGGGGTTCCCCGATACTCCACCCAGCCGCTTCCTCAACGTCTGCGAAACGTTTCCTCATCTTTTCTGAAGCGGGAGCGTGTTCGACGCTGAACGCGGCATTGGGTAGTCACGGCATTCAACGTACCGGAGAAACACCTGTCCAAAACATTTGTTTCTTCCGTGAACTTGTTCGTTGTCGCCGGGGGAGAGGGGGAGACCCGCTCCGAGTTTCCGCTGCCTGATGCACGAGGGCTCCTCTTACACACCCGCACCGATCCACGGATCGTATCGCGGGCTGTTTTAGAGACGGAAAAAAAATTATCAATGTAGTCAAACTCGCTTGCGGGATGCAAAAAAAAAAATTATTATTTCAATTATAAGACAAACATTATTATTTCAATTATTTCTAATAATAGAATTCCATACGGGGTTTGAAACGATAATGTACTTGTAAGAATTGGAAGTGGAATTAAAATTTGAAAACATTTCTTTGGTCCCCAATACGATCCGGCGTCGCCGATCGTATCAGGTAACGCGGGCTGTTTTACATACAGAAAAAAAATTGTAATGACTCAAGTAAAACTCGCTTGCGGGCTGCCAAAGAAAAAAATTATTATTTCAATTGTAAGACAAAAATTATTATTTCAATTATAAGACAATAATTATTATTTCAATTATAAGACAAAAATTATTGTTTCAATTGTGTCTAATAGTAGAATTCCATACGGGGTTTGAAACGATAATGTACTTGTAAGAACTGGAAGTGGAATTAAAATTTGAAAAAATTTCTTTGGTCCCCAATACGATCCGGCGTCGCCGATCGTATAAGGTAACGCGGGCTGTTTTACGTACAGAAAAAAAAATTGTAATGACTCAAGTAAAAGTCGCTTGCGGGCTACCAAAGAAAAAAATTGTTAATTGAATTATCAGAATTCCATACGGTGTTGAAACGATAGTGTGTTACCGTGAGAGTCTTGCCGTCGTTGGTTCAATATCATATGGAATTTAAGAACTGAACATTAAATCGTAGAATTAAAGTTAAAAAACATTTCCTTGGCAGCGCGCAAGTCAATTTTTTGTTCAGTGGACTAAAGCCCCGATTTTCTCCGAGTTTTGGAGTTGTAATGGAAAGGAATAAATGAAATCGGTTCGAAAGGGCAGGAACACGCGCGCTGGATACTGGGAAACATAACATATAAGGGGCAAGAGGTAAAAGAAAGTCGAGGCTGTACATTCTATCCCCGGAATGCTCCCGGAAGTTCTCTGCAGGCACGGCTGAGCGGCTTTGGAACTTTTCGCCGGAACTCAGGTGCCCAGCTTTTCTTTTTTTCGAGCGAGCGGGCGTGCTGAGGGCTGCCGGGGATGAGTTGACACGACTGCGTCTCGCTTCCGATGTTTATCTCATAATGTTTCTTTCTTGTAAAGAAATTATTTATTCGTTGCCTTAAACATCCATTGAGAGTAAAAAATACAAAAGATTCAAAAATCACTAATAAAATAATCGCTAAAAGTAATGTTATAATTTTTTTTATCTTATTTTCTGCACGTTCTATCTAACTTGAAACAAAATCGTGAAGATCGACAAGAATAACAATTAAGTTTGTTGTTTGAACTGGAACGAGAGTTTATCCAATTTTTCGAATCTGCAGTTGCGAGGGTCGATAGTGGTTCCAGTACAACGTACCAGTTTTCTCGTTTATTAGAATTTCTTCTTCTGACCGGCTTTGGAGCTTGTTTGGAAATATATATATATATATATATATATATATATATATTAAGCTAGCTATCGTGATAGGAGCAGCTGGGAATTAGTTGACACAACTGTGTGTTGTTTTATCGTGGTATTCATTTGTTGTATTTAAAATAACTTATTTCTTGCCTTAAGGAACAACTAATGGGCCTATCGGCAAGCTCAAAAGAAAATACAGAAATTACAACAACAAAAATCGCTACAAGTAATTTTGTAATATAAAACAGTATTGTTGTCATTTTTTAAACATCTAATTTCCTAGACGTTTTATCTATCGAAAAACCAACTTGAAACACACCCTGAAAAAAAATTTATTTGACGGCCACAGTTTATTAAGATTAAGTGAAATATTTATTGGATTTAAATAAACATTTATTTTTGTTAAGTAAATAGTTTCTTAAATTTAGTAAATATTTATTGAAGTCAACTAAATATTTTACTTAATCTTAATAAACGGTGGCTGTCAAATAAT
This sequence comes from Ichneumoninae sp. B BG-2022a, assembly GCA_030522725.1. Classification (NCBI taxonomy): domain Eukaryota; kingdom Metazoa; phylum Arthropoda; class Insecta; order Hymenoptera; family Ichneumonidae; species Ichneumoninae sp. B BG-2022a. The sequence continues at coordinate 3,806 of JAPYZD010005557.1, read as the reverse complement.
TTTTTTTTCTGGGTGCAAGATCGTGAAGACAAAAATATTTCAATGTAACGTTTTAATGTAACGCAGTATTGTTGCAATTTTCTTAAAGCTAATTTCCTACACTTTTTATCTATCGATGAAAAACCAACTTTAAGCAAGATCCCAAAGCAGGACGAAAATAACAAAAAGATTTGTTGTTCGAACTGGAACTAGTGTTACGAGGATCGATAGTCGCCCGGTACAAAGTACCAGTATTCTCGTTCATTAGAATTTCTTTCCCGTTGCTCGGTTGTCGAAGAGGCGATTCCTTGAATCCATTGCCGAGAGCATCTCTTCGACTCTTCTCTCGCGTGCTTTTTTTTTCTCCTTCTCCTCTCCATTCCATCGACGCTCCCGAGCAGCTTCTCTCCTTTTCACTCTCGACACGGAATTTCTTCTATAGAGAGGCTACGAAAACCCGCATCTTCGGCTCTTCCAGCGTGTTCTTCTTTTTTATCTTCTGTCTGCGAATGGCGCTTCTAAGCAGCCACACTTTGTCACTCCCGTACAAAAATTCTTCTATAGGGAAGCTATGAAAGGGCTCGCATTACCGCGTAGTGGCGCGTGCACAGCTTCGATGCACACTTCGTTCAGATACAAGCCTTTTTTTCTTTCACTTCTCTCCCCTATTTTTTTTTTTTTTTTTTTTTCACCCCGCCCACCGCTGAAAATGGCCAACAATTCGCCGTCGGAGATTTAAGCGTGCGCGCTACCGAGGCGAAATTATACAAGTTTCTACCGCATTCCGGGTGCATGCACGTAGCACATACATGGGCGTAGAGTTGAAATATCGTGGGTTGCCCGCGCAGTAATGTATATCAACTAGTTTCCCCTGAAATATGAGGCTTTCATTACCGGCATACACTTCTTCAACGGTAAATATAGCGTAACAACTCGACTCCCCTCCGCGGACGTACACAAATATCCTATTTTGTAATTTACTCAGTTCTAAAGCAGCCGGGCAAGCTCGCCGGCCACTGCGAAAGCGGAAGTAAACTACCCTCTGTATACCAACGAGAGCTTCGCGGGTCCTTTGCTTTTCGCGTAATTCGGACCGCTCATCCAGATTAGTTTTCCACCCAGTTTATCCGCGATCACCTCGCGAGATATATCTGTCAATCTCTCGCTATACTTTCGAATTTTTTGTTTTCTCCTTCCTTATACAGGAAGGTGCTTTCGTAAAGAAAAAAAATCGAGATTTTAGTGTCAGAGGACTAAAAATAGCCAGAATATTAAAAATCGTAAGAGTTCTGAAAATAGTCGGAGTACTAAAAATCGTAAGAGTTCTGAAAATAGTCGGAGTACTAAAAATAGTCAGAGCATTGAAAATAGTCAGAGTACTAAAAATAGTCAGAGTACTAAAAATAGTCAGAGTACTAAAAATAGTCAGAGTAGTAAAAATAGTCAGAGTACTAAAAATAGTCGGAAAAGTCTGAAATATCGAAAATAGTCTGAAATATCGAAAATAGTCTGAAATATCGAAAATAGTCTGAAATATCGAAAATAGTCTGAAATATCGAAAATAGTCCGAAACATTGAAAATCTGATTTTTGCTGGTGTCCGGATGATGGTTTTAATCTTAAAGTTTTAATTTTATGAGTTGTAGACATTTTTTTATATTACGAAAAAAAGGTGCAAAGTAATTTGCACGGGGTTTTTCTACACTTAACGCACCAAAAAAGTTTTAAAAAGTTGAAAATTGAAATTCTCATAGCGTTCCTCAATCGTTTAGCGATATAATAAGTCATTAAGCTTCGAACAGATTCCACTGCGGGTAACTGATATGTCTATCGGAAAGTCAATTATTCGAATTATCATTCCGAGGCGATAACAATGTCTCGCCTGAAGATTATTCCGGTTATTATCCGTGCGTTTCTTCTTTTGTTTTGTTTTTTTTCAGCCTCCAGCGGCACCGGATACGGCAGATTGACGTCCCTCTCCACTTTCGAGCGACTAGCGAGAATGATTGTCGTTATCGGCGGTCTGATTCTTCGGTCGGCGGGTCTCAGGTAGCTCGTCGAAGATCCTTGAAGCTTCGCCGATCGTCTTCGAACAAGTGGTCAAGAATATGAAGAAGAAGAGAAAAAAAAACGACAACTAACTCCGGGATAAAAAAAAGAAGAAGCGAAGCAGAGTAAAATAAAACAAAAAAAAACACCCGATTACCATCGTCCATGTAAACACCTAGTAGTCTAGGGCTTCCAGTTATGTATGTTAACTATGTATGACGTAGATAGATGACGAATAATTTTTAACGAGTATCGTACGAGCGATCGACGAGTAATGATAATTAATAACGATTATGGTAATGAAGCGATAAAGAAGAAAAAAAAGAAAAATAAGATGAAAAAAAAAGTAAAGAGAATAAAATACGAAACTCATATACAACAAGCAGACATAAACGATATACACCTTTGAACATGTTATCTTTTGATGTAAATTGTTAATAAAACCGGCGTTTAATTATCCACCGTCGAATCATTACAGGATATCCGATCTGCATCGATCGTGCGAGTGGAATTATCGACGACTCACTCCTTCACACTTCACTGATCGCTAATTATTGGTGTGGATTGGCAATTACGATGCCTCATGGCAAGAAGTCATCAAGAGCCGTTCAAACATCTATTGCGAAAATATTTCTCCGACAATTTGGCTGAACAACTGTAAGCGGAGCGTTTCAATGGTTTCCAGAGATTTTCCGAAGTTTTTCTCTGTTTTCCTGCTATTTGCTAAATATTTCTACCATTTTCTCGGCACAACCTCCAGCAGTCACAATGTATCAGAGAAATTCAGAGTAGTGTAGTAAAAGGGCATTGATTGACGATATCGTGTAGTTTATCCAATATCAGGTACATTTCTCTGTATTATACAAACAACTTTCACATAGACATTGCCAATAAAACATCGATCGGAGTTCGTCAGCCCAAATTGAGAATATTTTCAAAAAAAAAAAGTCTAAAATTCCGAATTTTTCTGATAAAGCACGTTAAGAGAAAATACGAGTTGTTTCTAATATCTACTCATTCTGATACTCGCTGTAAATCAGCAGAAATTTGAGTTTTCCAAATAAATATGGATAATTAATAGCCAGAGAAAACCAACAAAGTTCGTAGTTAGTAAGAGAAGTCAGCGGAAAAGATTATAAAGTTTCAGAGTAACTCCGGAAGTTATCGTCGGCCAAACACGCGAAGAATTTCCTTAAAAAATTCGGGCTTTGCCCGATACTTTCTACGTGAACGACTCTATGTCTACTGCGTATACGAGATCAAAGAAAATTTGATGAGTTTAGAAGATGAATTCCGAATGTAGAAAAAAAAAACAGGCCCAGGATATCAACGAAGTTCGTAGTTTTTGAGAGAAGTTGGCAGGGAAAATCAGAGATTTTCAGAACAATCAGGAATACTCCGATAATGATTTTTTTTTCTTACTTTTTTTTTTAAGTGCCAAAACTTTGAGAATGGCAGAGGACTTTTTAGTGAATATTCTGATAAACATGCCGAGATTTTCAGAGAAATATTTTTGCCAAAGATTTGACGGATTCCCTTTTCGTTCCTCGCGGCTTCAACAATGTATTGACTGCTTTCTCAGCCGGAGGCTGGATGGCCACGTCGTTTTATTATGTATACTATTAGGTTTTCTTCGCTCCCGTCGAAAGCCTGTGTGTCCGTATAGACGGTAGGACAGAATTTTTAAGGAGGTTGGAGCGAGTGGTGTTCATTCCGCCTAAATTCGAGAAATTCGGGCAAGAATTGCAAACACTTCCCAATGTTATAAAAATCTGAAAA
>JAPYZD010005554.1:0-11054 GCA_030522725.1 Ichneumoninae sp. B BG-2022a | reverse complement strand
TGGGTTCCAACCCTTTACTGAGCACATCCCCAACCTTCCGAGCTAACGGCTCGCGCACAGACCTCAGATTAGCTACCTGAGTTTCTGCGGCATAACAGTCCTCTTACACTGCGATTTTTATAGTAGCAAAAAAATATGACAACTGACCATTTGGCAATCGCTTTCTGTTGCGCAATCTTTGCTGCATTGGCGGCTTTCTCTTCTGCCTGCTTCAGCAATTCGTTGCGTTGCTTACATTGTCGCTGAACGAGTAGGCGTGTAAGGACGGCGAAGAGCTGGCGTGTTATCATCTTCCCATGATCGGTGCAGCTGACAAAATTCGTGTCGCAACCAATGAGAAACTGACTCACACACACTTCCCGTATGTCACCCAAGTGGAGACAAGGAACCACTTCGACTTTAAAAATAGCCAACGCAGCGCGAATAAACGTCAGAAGCTGTAACGACGGATAGTTGCCGATGTTAGTCAATTCTTCCCGTAGCTCCCCGCGATCGATGCCAGGACGTGTCCAAGTCAGCGTTAATCGGCATACATCGCATTTGAATTGTTTTACTAAACATCTTGCGATGTATGCTGCAATGAAGAGTTCGGACTCGTTGGCACCAGACGTTAATTCGTCCTCCATCAAGGAATCCTCGCAATCTAGCTCCGGCAAATGTAACACGTTGCCGTCACGACCATCACTACCGCCAGCCGAAAGAACTTCGATTGGGGATTGGAACGCGCCGTTTTTGTTCTCGTCCTCTTCTAGATCATGCGATCCCATTAACATTTCGCGCAAATCGGAAAGACATTCACCGTTGTCTTTTTCACAGTTACTCCCTCGACTATGTAGGGCCGATAGCCGGGTAATGATAGACGTTTTTATCGCCGACTCAAAGTGTGAACACGTCGGATTCGTGTTTGTTATGCCGTGCTGTCGTATGACGACAAAAAAATTTTCCAACGAATCATGGTTTAATTGACGAAGATTCAACCTCGTGTAGCAGACTTCGTCGCGAAGATATCGCCACAGATCTTGCATGGCAGACAGCGTTGTCACCATCTTGGCACGGAGGCCGAAACACCTTGCTACTTGCCTTTACGAATTGCATTTCAGTAATAAGTTTTTTGTAACGTCTCCATTTTTCGAGGTTGTATGACGACGTTGTAACTTGAGTGCGCTGCCCTTTTTTCACCTCCTTCGCATTAGCGAGGCCATTCATCGCGTCGAACATCGCGTCCAAATCACGAATGACTTCGCCTGTAGAATTTCCGCTTGTGATTAGTCGTTGGTCGCTTGCGATTGAGATGCACGCCAGCATCGATGCTGTGGTGTTGCTCAGACATTGCGTTGCATACTTGACACGCATTTTGCTCTTGGATGTGGGAAAGATGTGGTTATCCGTCAATTTATTAGATTGAATCCATCCTCGGTCCATCCGATACAAATCGACGACATGCTTCCACGAAGCGATTTTGTTGTCCCACCTTAATTGGTTGCCTGGATACTCATACTTGGATAGACAAGGATTTCCGCTTGCCCATTGTTGCAAGTTTCCCATAAAATTGTTTCGAAGGGATTTAAAAAGATGCGGTGTGTCGTAGAGCGTGAACATTTTTTTATCGTTAACTTCGAAGAAAGGCCCCGGGCGATCGAGCGTTTTCTGTCGGATCAAAGCGTTGAGAGCACCATGATTTGTTGGGCCCTGATCGCACACAGTGGCCGCCACGTGTAAGCCAGCCGATTGCAACGCCTCGATAACATCGACGATAATATTTTGCAGCATGACCGAGCTTGTCATGCCCTTGCAAAAATAATACGCAATCGGCTGCTTCCACCGCGTTGCCAGACCTTGGATCATAAAAACCAAGGCATGATCGGCTATTTGGTGTGTCCGGCCGCGTCCACCATAGTCCTCAAAACCCTCTACGGCTCCGGTAGCTTCATTGTATTGCAGCCTTTTTTTAGGGACATTTCATAGACATGTCCCTATGTCATAAGGACAAAATGTGCATTTTAATGTTCGACGACATTTTGGCCACAACATTTTTTAAATGTGCCAGAACTCTGCGATTGATTCCAGTGCCCATCGGTATTTCTCGCATTAGACGAAGAATCGTCCTGACGGACGGTAATTCGATGAGATGCTGCAAATAACCGTATGATCTTGGACCTCTTTTATAAATCGCTAATGCCATCAGTTTATCTTCCATTGACCATCTTTTGCCAGTCGGTAGCCTTCTGTCGTTCTTTAGATTGGCTAAGACCAGTTGTCGCAATGCCGGCGATGACAAATTCTGCACGAGATCTTCGTATCCTTTCTTCGATGACAGTTCTTTTACTGCGTTTGTGGAAGTCTTCAACTGCTCTATTTTATCGTTTAATTCGGCAGCCTGTTTGCGAATTATTTTAAGCAGCTTAACTTTCCGCGGTGAAATCTGCGCCCCAGCAACGTCGACGATTTCGGACTGTTTTTTTAACGTTATCCTTTGAACGGCCACTAACAGAAACCCGGGGGAGTAATGGTCATTGGTGAATATGACGATTTTGCGGCGCAAAAAATGTGGTTATTTTACCCTATGTCCCTATGTCCCTATGTCTAGACTCTCCATTCACTACATTACCAGCATCTTGGCACTACGGTATGCTTCCAACTTAGCCGATAGCAGATACAGTCTAAGTTGGAAGCATACCGTAGTGCCAAGATGCTGGTAATGTAGTGAATGGAGAGTCTATTTGGAGCGTAATTACGTCTGACGATGCTATCTGATAAATCTGATAAGTCACGGTAATCGTTGACGGATAGGGATCAACTCGAGCAGCGCACGCGTAGAAGAGATGCCAAAATCGAAGTTAAGTCACCGTGCAGTAATAAAACAGAATGTAGAACTCAGCGCACCACAAAAGTCACTTTAATGGTATTAGAGACAGCAGTTGGACAGCCGCGGTCACGAACAGCCATAATTTCCCGATTACACAGGGACTATTTAACACACGACTAACACAAACGTGAGCAGCGAAATTGCGAGCCATAAAAAAAAACTTATCCGAGTGAAAAATCTCGAATAAATAGCTATTTGAACCTTTTTCCCGACTACTAATAAATATAGAGACTCGAGAGAATAAATATTCTCTCGAGTCATCAACAAAAAGAGATACCAGGTCGACACCTCCATCCCGAAAAAGTGGGACAGAGCTCGAGGATCGAGCGTGAATGTCATAAGTGTAAGCGGCATATTATTTAACATACTTCTTTCTACCATCGGACTTTGTTCCCGGTACGTGATTATTATAGCATCACAATTAGTGATGCGACAAGCGAGACGATACGAAATCACGGCAAGATCGAGACAGGTTTCACGCAATTGACAGTCGAGCTGTCATCTCGATTCCATATTAACAACGAGACAACATTTTTTCGCGTCTTGTATTTGTCAGACAAGCTAATCAAGTCTCGATTTTCTTTTTGTTTTTTACACCGAGATTCGAGATTCTCGCTCAATTCCTCATAGTCATAGAATATAGTACATGTCGACGTATCGCTGAGTATAATGAAACGGAACTTAGAGTTAAGTCAACAGAACGAGAAATGGAGTCGTGCAGATGAAACCGCGAACGTGGGATATACAGAAAATTGCAATGAATCCGAACCAAAAGCGATATGCGGAACATCCATAGGCAGTTTGGAGAATGCGGCAAACGAAGTAACCGAGGGTACAAAGATGTCTTCTGCGGCTGCAAAAAATCTTCGAGCTAAATTCTTCGTTATTAGTATTGATACTGATAACGTAAAATATGCAACATGCAAAATCGACAAGTGTACGAAAGTTATTAAGATGAGTAATGGGAATACGACCGGACTCAAAAGACATCTTGAGCGAGACCATCCGAAATCATACATAGAATTGTACGGCGGCACAATAGACGCAAAAAAGGTATACTCATTGAACACAAAAGAAAAATGGAAAATCCGCAGCGAGGCCGTTTGCCGTAGCACAATAGGCGATCTGATCCGCCACAAAAATTGTTATAACTTCATCAATTTTCGGAATTTTTACAAAAACTTTGTTGCCATTAAAGTTACGATACAAGTTAAGATACAAAAATCGATTTTATTTATTTCAAGCTTATTGAGACTCCTTAATAATTTACCCGGTACATTTCCAAATCGGAGGTGCTCGTCAAGTATTCGTACAGGAAGTGTTTGAGAACATGGTGATCGATTGGGCAGCAAAAAAATATCTGGCGTTCAGTTTCTTCGACGATGAGGAAACTCAAGAACTTTTCCTGTACGTTAATGCCAATCTAAAACTCTCGAGAGGTTCTCGGAAATGCAAAAAGTGGTCATGAACATTTTGCAACAGAATAGCTCAAATATTTCGTTCACCGTTGACGCTTGAACATCGGTTGCAAACAAGTCATATTACGGGATAACAGGACATTTCCTTGATGATCAGTAGAACATGCAGGCAGTAGTTATCGATTTTGTTCCGTCGAACGGGTGTCATACTGGTCGAGAAATTGCGAAAATCTTCTATGACACTCTGAAGACGCATGAACTTCTAGAAAAAATGCAGGGCATTACACTTGATAACGCCTCGGCCAACACCGTTTTTGTGTCAGAGCCAGTGATACTCATGGCGGGTGATAACTTGAGCTTTGACCCCATAAATCAGCATTTTCGTTGCTTTGCACATGTCATCAATTTAGCTGTGAATTACATGCTACGAATCGTCCAAACTAACATCGATACCGTAGACGAGAGTGACGAGGATGATGATAATACTGAAGCTGAGTTGAGTAGTGACTGCACTCGGGTATTGACAAAGTTGAAAAAGATATTTGCGAAAGTCAAATATTCCGAACAATTGACAAGAAAGTTAAAATCATGCTGTGAAACAACTAATACCAAAATGCAAGCACCGAATCTTGGCGTTGCAACGAGGTGGAATTCCACGTGTGATATGATTGTCAGCGCTTCAGATGAAGCTAGCCCTCAATTTGTTATGCGAAAATAACCCTGCACTCACCGCCGATCGCTTATTAAACACTGAGTGGACCCTTTTGAAAGAGCTTGTCGAATACTTGCGTCATTTTAAAGCATTAATTCTCGACCCACGGCATAAAGTTGAGACTTTCCGGCGTACGCATTGGGGCAGAGAAATGGCGGCTGAATGCATTAAGCAATTCGCGTTCGTGTATCGTAGGAAATATTACGATCCGAAAACGGTTATCGATCCCGTACCGTCTACATCCAGCGCGAATAATGCGGCCGATGCCGGCAGCGAACTCTGCGACATACTCGACCTCAATTCGCTTTTTGAGTCTAATTCGCCCCAAGGAATTCGAGATTCAGACTGGAGAAAAGATTTAGATAATTATCTCAGCCTTCCTCGCGCCGATAAGGACCTAAATATTTTGATGTGGTGAAGGCTGCATGAGGCTAAATTTCCGACACTTGCATCTATGGCAAAGGATTTTTTGTGCATCTAGGTGACGTCTGTATCGGTCGAACGATTTTTTTCGAAAGCTTCCTTGGTACTTCGAAAACACCGGAACAGACTTAACAATGAGTCTGCAAGCAGCCTATTATATCTGAATTCGTGGGTTACATGCAGATTATCCAACGAAATTAAGAGAAGACTCGGTATTAGAAAAAATCGATAAAGCTAAAGCTATAATAGGAAGAGCTCCGTTATTTTTCGTTCATAATTAAGACTACGTTTTTTTGTAATTTCGGGTAATTGGATCCGATATTGTTGTTGTTTACAGTCAAATAAATACATGATATGACAATTTGTATTTTCTATCTGTGCAGTTTGCTTCCTCAGATAGCTTTTTGCATAAATTTTGATCAAACGAGCTGAAAGTTTGCAGACCAGTCAAGCTACCACCAAGGATAATTGGTATAGAATTGAGTTCGAATCGACAAAGCATTTAAAAAGTTAAGAATATTCGCATTCTCTTTTTATTTTTGTTAATATAATTCGTGCTTATAGTTGCTTGCGCAATTTTTAATCTATCAGGCTAAAACTTTGTTCGAAAGTGAAGTTACTACCATAAACGGTTGGTGCTGAGTTTGGGAAGGCTCCATCGAGCCTTTTAAATGTCATGATTATTTTCATTTTTTAATAAAAATTATTGTCGTACCTTAAATTTGAGAAAAACTCTATGCATCGAGGTAAAATCTAATAATTCGAGCTTCGAGTAAATAAATCTTTCATAATTTCAATTTTTACAATTTTATTTCTTTACGACGAATCTTCAAGCTTCGAGCAACAGTTCACATTATTTTCTATTTAAAATTCTTTCATCCCTGATTTCGGCGGCTGCTTTTCTTATAGAACGTCTTAACTGCATTCCTTCCTCTCGTTGGGTCATAACAACATGCTCAATCGTAACTTGATTACCTAGAGGCAAACGTTGAGTACATTGTTATTGTATTTGCGAAGGAGCCGTATGGAACGAAGAAATCCACCATCACTCGTACGTATCATTGCACGGTTTTCATCCAATATCGGTCAAATATCTTTCGGCATTCTATATATTTTTATGGCTTCGGAGTTAACCTTTTAAATTTTCGAGAATATCGCTTGATCTCGGTTGTTTGTCAAGATATTGCACGTCAAGAAATTATTCATCTTCACACCGAACAATCGAGACGAGCGATTTGAAACAAAAGCAAACGCAAGAAAAATCGAGCAAGAATCGTAAGAATGTCGTCTCAAGCCGCATCACTAATCACAATGCCTCTCACTCGTCATACAATGTACTTAAAACATCGTCAAAATTATAAATAGGTACACAACGGAAAGGAATTGAATTTTAAAAAATTTGTATCGATTATAGTAACAATACTTTACAGATTATCACGATAATTAGTAACGTGTAATAAAAAATTTCGATGAAATTGCAATCACATAAAAGTATTATTCGTTACATTTATCATACGGTACATGTAAAAATAATAAATGCCGAAGTAACTAAACACCGGATGCCCGACAGATAATAATGGCGACTTATGCCACTGGTAGACAGAGGATACGATACGCATACGTCTCCATATCAATAGTTTTTGAATAATTGAGGCACTTACAGTGCAATGTACTTGCATTTCGTTTGTCGTTGTATCCAACGGTCACGATAAAAAAATCAATCGATCGCTGAGCTCTATTGTAAGCGGAGATGGTGGAAAATAATTGGTCATCAATATTTCAATGGGGGAAAAATGCACGATTCCGAGGGTTGCACACTGTCTCCGAGAATGCGATGCAACAAGCGTCTCAGTTACATATTCTTCTTCGAGGATTAACCGTCTTACGTTATAGGAAATAGTTTCGACAAAATTTTCATGGCAATGCAAACACTGAGGCACACTTTTGTAATTCTTGAATTTATGGGAATGTGGCGGCCAGTGCATTGGCAACCCGGCTGGAAAACGAAACTCTACCACTATTACACCTGGTCTATGGTGATACTCGTGATTACCGTCACTATTTCGGAATTAATAGAACTCGTTAATTCATTTGGCGATCTCGGGACTTTGGTCAACAATTCTTTCCTTCTACTGACATTAATCGCGGACTGTAGCAAAGGAGCAAATATACTAAAGAAACGAAGTAAAATAATTGCGTTGACAAAAATTCTTCAGCAAGATTCGTTTCGACCCAACTCCGAGGAAGAATTGGCGATCCAGCGCAGATTTGACCGATTGGCCAGGTCTGTATGTAGTTCGAAATATACTATATTCCGAATTATGTTCCTGGAAAAACAGTTATCTTGTAAAGAGTAATTAGATTAGATTAGTTAGATTTATTTACTGCTGTTCCGAGAGTACGATAATGTATCCTATATATTGATTTCAAAGATCCAATACTTTACGCTATGCTGCCCTCGTGGGACTTACAGTTATTGCTTTAATAATGAAATCCGTCGTGGAAGATGTACCGCGAAGAGCTTTGCCTTACAATTCCTGGCTACCCTTTGATTATTACGCATCCCTGCTGGGCTATGCATTCGCCTACAGTCAACAAATCGTGAGCGTAATGGCATGCGCCGCAGTCAGCACCGCCTTCGATACCCTGCTGCCTGGATTGATGTTGCAAACATGTGCACAGTTGAATATACTAAAATGCCGCTTTCATAACATGTCGCAGATCATAAACGTTCAGGGTCGCGATATTGGTCAAGGTGACGAATTTAATTTATTAATCGCCAATTTAGAAACGCAATTACTCGCCAAGTGCATTAAACATCACATACAAATATTCAAGTGAGGTAGTTCGTCCAACATAATTTTTATGAAGCGTACAATACGCACAATGACTTTTATTTAATGCAGATATTTTATTGATATCTATATGTAAAAAAAATCCCAGATTTGCCAAGAAGTCGAACGATCTTTTCGGTCTGATGGTATTTATGCAATACACGATAAGTACTCTCGTTCTTTGCCTGAGTGTATTCGAGCTTTCGAGGATGAAGTTATTCGGTCCAGAATTCACATCGTTATTCATATATATAATCTGCATGGCCGTCCAGATATTTAATTACTGTTACTACGGATGTGAAGTGACACTGGAGGTAAACAGCGAAATTTTTTATCGTGACATCTTTATAACACGTATCTATAAAGATATGCGTTTCTCAATCGTGATCCTCAAATCACTACACAGTAGTAAAGCTTATAATAAAGCTTATAGTTTTTATTATTTAGAGCCTAGCCGTGGGCGACGCTGTTTACGAGGCGGACTGGACTTCTTTGAGTATAAACGGGAAAAGAAGTCTGCTCACGATAATGGCTCGTACTTTGAGACCCATAAAGTTCACGAGCGGCTACATCATTACTCTTAATCTCGATTATTTCAACAGTGTAAACAGTCAATCATATTTGAGATATATAGTTTGACACTAAAATTTACCGTTGATAAATTATTATTATTTATTACAGCTTCTGAAGTTGTCTTACTCCGCTTACAATGTGCTTCAACAATCGTCTTAACTATGGACGATACAGTGGGAAGGAATCTTAATACTTCGGTAATATGTATCTATATCAAAGCAGAGACCATTGAGAATCAAAGTAAATGTTATCAAAACAATATTTAACTAAAGTTACAACGGATGGCCGCTTGGGTCTTAAGGATATTCGATGAGAACTTCACGTTGGATGAATAATATAAGTCCTTTATTAGTCGTAGCAATTAATCGGGAGAGTGTACCGCACTGGTCGGTCGTCGGAGCTGAACTGCCGTGAAGCGGGCGTGAAGCTGAGGGCTTCGCGCTCGCTTGACAATGGAATAAAGAGTCGCAGAGTGTTTAGTCTCGTAGATGAGTGGACGCTCACGGCGGTCCGGATGCGCGATAGCTTTAAGGGCTTCTTTGAAGAGCGTATCGAACGGAAACTCCGTATCGATACCCTCGAATAAATATTGAAGTCGAAAGATTAAATAGTTAGGCTGCGGCCGTTACACTCCCCCTCTAGGAGGAAACGATGCTCCCGCATCGGATATTATAATTTTTACATTTGACATGATTTGTTAAGTGTGACTCGATATAATTAAAAGGTAATTTGGTTTTTTAAGATATTTTCATTTTGTGTAAGTTGTGTAATGTTTTCTAAATGCGTGTTTTGATTGTTGATTGTTGATTGTTGATTGTTGATTGTTGATTGTTGATTGTCGATTGTCGATTGTCGATTGTCGATTGTCGATTGTCGATTGTCGATTGTCGATTGTCGATTGTCGATTGTCGATTGTCGTCGATTGTCGATTGTCGATTGTCGATTGTCGATTGTCGATTGTCGATTGTCGATTGTCGATTGTCGATTGTCGATTGTCGATTGTCGATTGTCGATTGTTGATTGTTAATTGTTGATTGTCGATTGTTGATTGTTGATTGTTGATTAAGTAAAACTCCTGGTTGTTGTCCATGTCGGTTTGGATGATTGAGATCCCTTGGTTTTTATGTTTGTTACGGTACACTCCTGTTGTTCTCTAATAGATGAGGGTCGTTGATATCTGTAACTAAGTACAACTTTTAATTGTTCATGTTAGTGGGAGTAGTTTGGTTAAATTGAATGGGTTTAAATTTGGTGACAAAAATGGTTAAGAAAAAATTTAAATGTTGTCCTGTTTCGTTTGGTTGATATGATTCCATTTTCTGTTTTTCTACATATATATATTCCGTCTAATTTTTGCAAATTTTCCTGGTTGTCCATTGTTTATTGGTATAAATATTCTGTTTTCCTACTATTCCTTCTTTTCCCTAGTATTTTGGTTATAAATTTGGAATTTTGATGGTTGTAGTGCCTGTAACATTCTAAGATCTGATTAGTGGTGGTTAGTGGGTTAGGTATGTTATTTGGGAGTGGTTTGTTGGTAAAAGATGGAAATTGTTTCTGGAATAGGTAAAATGATTAACACTAGTATTTGAGGTATTCCATCCGGTTTCGAACGGTCAAAAAGTTGTCCACTCTCAAAAAAATTTAAATTTTGTCAAATTATGTAATTATATTAAAAGTATTTATGTACATTTTTTCAGAATTTTTAGATCGCATTGTTTTGAGTTTTTCGAAATATCAAAATTTTCTAAAGATCGTTATATCTTGAAAGGATTCCATTACACAGAAAAATGTTTCAGACAAAAAAGTTACAGTTTTTGATGAACTTTGAAAAAACATTATTTTTTGAATTTTTCGGCTTGAAAAAATTACCATTCATATCAAAAATATTCAAAAATAATTTTTTTCGTTCGGTATGTCACTTTCAATTTATCTAAAAAAAAATCCAGAAAATGCTTTTAAGTGTGTACAGTAGATACATATTTTTTTTAGATGGCTTCATTCCTTGTTTCGAAGCTATGCTCCGTTTTATTATCGTTTTTTTAATAAGAATAAATTATTATGGAAAATTATACTCCCCTAAACTTTTCTCTAACATTTTTAGGTAAGAAACATTTCAAAAAAATAATAACATTGGTCATCTCAAAAAATGGTCATCAAAATAATCGCTTAAAATAAAAATCGGAAAAAAGTGAAATCATATGAGCCAAGTAGGGGTATACAAATGG
>JAPYZD010005551.1:0-13228 GCA_030522725.1 Ichneumoninae sp. B BG-2022a | reverse complement strand
ATTACGATTTTAAACAAATTTTAACATAAAGGAAACGAATAATATTTTGGGATCATTATTATGGACGAACAATCTTATCAGCATCTTCCATATGCTTGAATTTTTTCAGATGTTTATCCGATCAAGAAGTGCTTGTAATTCTCTTTTATTCCTCTGAAACTTAGGCGGCGTCAGTCATTGCGCTAGTACTACTTTAAGAGCTTCTCGGGAAGATCAGAAAGCGGCGTAGGTGCCTTATTTTCATCTTTGTGTCTGCCCTCTTTGAGCATTCAGAATTCTCGTCCGCGCGATGTCAAAGGACAGGGGAAACTGGGCTGTCCTGTGGCTCTCCGAGATTGCAGCCGCACCCTCGGGCCTTAGCTCGGAATCCGGGCGAAACATTCGGAGATCTTCCCTCCGAGCCCTGCCTTCCTCTTATCTCCTCTCTGTGATGTCTGCGGAATTTCGATGACCTCGGTATTTCCATCAGTAGCCGAACACTTGGCTCGGAGTAGGACGAATGGATGATCCACATCGGTGCCAGAAACGGCGTACAAGAAAATCATTGCGCACAGCTGGAAGTCATGGGTTCTGGCATTTCGGAGGATCGGCGGAGCCGGAGGCTCTCTAACAGTCCGTCCGACGTCACTGAGCAGATTCGCATCCGACCTCGTTCGCCCCGCTATCTGTGGACCCTTGAGATGCACTCGAACGAAGTGCTCCTGCCTATTTCCTCCTCTCGCCCTTGGTTGTTCCGTCGACTCACTCGCTCTCCTCTCTCTCTCTGCGTCACTTTCGCTCCCGCAGTTCTTCGGCGCTTCTCTCGTCGCTCTCCTTGTGAAGTTGAAATTCGAGAGACCTGGGAGGGCTTGCCCATAGCCGTGGAGGGCCTCGATTATCGACGGGAACCTCGCAGCACATGCGCGCCATTCGCCGAACTCACCGACGGCTTTCTTCTCTCTCGAAAATACTTCAATAAATAAATAAATAAATAAATAAATAAATAAATAAATAAATAAATAAATAAATAAATAAATAAATAAATAAATAAATAAATAAATAAATAAATAAATCGGCTCTACTCTTGGAACGGACGCCGTTGAGGAATAATCAGTAATCGGAAGGAGGCGAGATGTGTGTGGAGAAGAGTAATCTGATGGACAAAAAGCAACGATCCTTTCCTGCAAGTTCGTAACATATCCGCGTGGCTCTCATCGATAAAACTATCGTATGTAACTTATTTTCCACAATTTTGACGAAAAATTGTGGAATCGCATTGACGACTAAAAACTTGAGCTTTTTCTTTGGAACATTTTTTTGATATCTAAAGGACAAGTTCTGTCAGTATTTAATCGCTGTACACTAGTCCACTATCTTTCGGAACAATTTTCTAAGAGTGTGTATCGAATTGACTGTTTTCTATATATTTTTTTTGTTCTTTTTAGTTTTCTCTTTAATGTCGAATTTGTTTCTTTTTCTAATGAGGCTCACCGGTAGCTCGGCCAGACGGCCGTTGTTCTTGAAAAAACGAGCGGTAGGAGAACGGTTGTTGTTGCGGATGATGTTACGTGATTCATTGAATGGCGTTTGGTGGAGATTCATTGAACGCGTGTAATCTCGGTGTCGTCGATCTTACTCGAGGTTAATCAAGCGGTCTCCGTTATTGTAACCGGTGGCTGTTGACCACCGCCGGAAGTAGTAGTCATGGCAGGCGTTGTGTTGGTTGTTGGGACCGGAAGTGGCTGTAGGGCCTGCATGTCGCAGGTGTGGGAACCGCGCTTCTTAAGGTCCTGGAACAATTGGCATTTTGGAAATGTTTGAGATTTTGTTTCCCTCCGTTTTCTTTTTTTTTTTCTCATCAATCTCTCCTCCTCCTTCGTCTCATATCATCATCTTTCATCTTTCACTTCATTCCCATATATATCCTTCCTTTCATTTTCTTTTCTTTCTCGATTCGCTCTTCTCACGCTTCCCTCTCGCACTCTATCAATATACTCCACATTTCTCACATCCCTCTAAGTCCTCGTTTCTTTTTTTTCCCTTTCCCTCTCGTCTCCGCGCACTCTCGACGGTACACATCTGTTTCTTCTCCGGATCCGGGCGGAGGGGAATCGGGGGGTGTTCTCATGGAATATATCGATTGTTGGCTCGCTACGTGTTGCAATGCGCAAATACGTTCCGACAAGTACGTGACGAAACGGACGTCGAGGGTCGCGAAACCCGGGCAAACGCGATTTTAGCGATTATCGAAGATTCGAAAGTGACACAGAGAGCGTGGATTCTCTCCGCTGTAATTGTAACTCGAGAAAGTGAGAGACGAGAAGACAGAGTGATGGACGAGAGGACAGAGAATTGAGAAATTGAAAAACCGCGACGCGACCAGGAAGCAAACGACGTGCACTGCAAGAGAAGGGATTGGATTCAACTAAACTACCGGATGAAAGGTGTCAACGGCATATTTTGTGATTACAATTTTATTTTTAATTCTATTTTTTTTTTTTTAATATAAATTAGAGACAAAATTGAAATAACAAAGTATGTCGTTGTGGCACATCCGGCCGTTTCATCGGACCCAAGAGCTCTTTTACAGGGCGGAAGACGTTCAAGAGAGACTCCGATAAGGGAAAGGGAGAAAAGAATCCAGAGACGCGCGAGAAGGCGTCTCGATTGTTCATTCATTTCGATTCACACTCGCAAACACAAAAAAAAATCTTTTACTCTAACTCTACATAGTCATCCCGCTCATACACTGATATGCGCAGCCAGACATACATGTCACAAAAACTAGATAAAAAAAAGTTCAATTACCAAAGGATCGAGATACAACGAGATGTAGTGCAAAAACTAAATTAAAAAAAACACTTAAAAATGATAAAGATAAAACGAGACGCTTTCAAAGCACAAAGTCACTTTACACTGAGAGACAGATAGACATGAACGATAACATGAACTGTACAGGTTACGCGTATATAATTTTTTTTTCTACTGAATCAAACGAGAAGAGATTGAGAGAATATTTACACAGCGGGAGGCGGTACGGTAAAGTGGTTTTGTTTGTGTGTACTTGTGCGTGTATTGAGCGTGTTTATACCGTTTGTATGTAAAAACGAATACATGGATCTACGTGAAAATTGTTGCTTTACGAAACAAAGATATTAGATCTTCGAATTTACGGGACTGATCCGGATTTACCGGTAATACCAGTGGTACACATTGGTATAATATATCTATAGTGAAGAAACTAATTGAACGACGAAAATATTTTTTATGCTGTACAGGGATGTCCGAAAATTTGGAAAAAAAACTAAATTTAAATAAAATTAAAAAAGAACGATTGGAATAATATTCGTTGTTCAAAAGTGAACAAACTTTTTCGTTTGAGACGCATTCGTTTTTCAACCTCGAATACGGCTTTTTCACCCAAATTTTGGGACAACCTGTACCTGTATAAAGGCTCTGTACATCGAACTACTCGTACACATCAGCTACTACGTCAAACTACGTATATTTACACAATAGTATTCTACGAGAATAAATATATAATACAGTAGTATGAAACATTTAAGATATATATAGTATGATACAACGAACTTTGCTGCACAACGAAACTACGCGAAAAAATGTTGCTCTATTGAAATATCAACTATTATACGTAAATATATATAGGTTTATCACGTTTATATATATGTATATACAGTAAATCGAAACTACGGGTTTACGAGAGAGTGTTCTGCGAGGCTGGTGCTGCTGCGCACGACAATGAAAAACTCATATGCGTTATTGTGCAAATTGTTCGGCATTTCTGTGCACGCGAGAGAAACTCGCTCGACTTTTTCGAGTCGATCAAATCTCGCTTTGATCTCGGTTCAAATTATTTTTTTACGAGGCGGCAGTCGAGCGGCTGAGAAAATGTGATATATGCACGGACTCGAATTACATCCGTCCACCTTAACCGCGATAAAAATTCGCTTTAAAAAAAGAGCAACAGAAATAAAAGTGAAACTTGTTCCATTGAATACTATCTGTATTATGTATTTTTTAGGAACGTTTCGTGACAAATAATACTTTTACAAGGCGATTGTAGAGCAGTTGAGAAAATGTGATATATGCATAAGTTTAAATGAAATCTGTCCACCTATCCGCGAAAAAATGACGCTTTAAAAATAACAGGAACAAAAAGAAAAGTGAAATTTCCAATGGATATTGTCTATATTATGTACATTTTTAAGGAAATTTCGCGGCAAATAATACTTTTACGAGGCGTCAGTTGAGCAGTTGACAAAATGTGATGTATGCATAAGCTCGAATTAAATCCGTCCACCTATCCGCGAAAAAAATGACGCTTTAAAAAAAACAGGAACAAAAAGAAAAGTGAAACTTCCATTGAGCATTGTCTATTCCATTTTTACTTCGAATCCGACCAATCCGTGAGACTGAATAGAATTTCACGAGGTCTACCGCACTAATCAATCTCGATGGTCAATTTCGCTACAGAAGTAACCCACAACGTCCGTGCGGTATATGCAGATGGAATACAGTGAAAGCGAGCGCAAATTGGTACGTTCAGCTGGCGCGTTCCACCGACCACTGAGTGATTCATATTTTTGTCCAATCTATATATAGTACAGAGAGTATAACCACGCTCCGAATCCATGAATCTACGAACATGAATAAATAGAAGGGCACAAATTGGCGGAAGAGAGTAAATAAAAAAAAGAAGTGAAATAAAATGTGCGGCCAGCAGGACTCTATCAATTCCGCCGACCACTGTTATATAACTGTCCTGTACCATCGAGACGAAAATAGAACGTCGAGTCAATCGCCAAAAAAAAAACCAAATCCAGAAATGCAAATTCGTCGAATATCGAGAATATCCGAATGTGCTAACGACGAATGAGTTTGCAGTGTCGTGGCAGCTGCGTTTTCCCTCGAATTACAAGGCGTGTGAATTTAGGCATGAATAAAGCGTTATAACAACCATGTAGGGCCGTGTGAGGCAAAACGGGCCAGTGTCCTCCGTTCGACATGAAAAGTTGCTTTTGTTTCGAGTCTCGCTAAAAAGTTACCAAAATGGTCCGTTCCACTCCGGGGTTCCATTTTGCCCCGCTCAAACTCTACATAAATATATATATATGTAATATCCGGGACAGGATCTAATCTACAGGATAAAATTCGACAGTGCGGACGTTGAAACGCGTGGAGGGGTGCAGAAAGCGTATAAGGTCAGCCCTTTCCGCAGTTTATCCTTCCGGTTCTATTCCACAGATTATTCGACTGCAGTTTCTTAGCTCCGAGACTACAGTATTTTTTTTTCTCTTTTCCTTCTAAGACGCCGAGTGCTCTCGGTCGTTTCTCTCCGGCTCCTTGCTGAGTCCTTTTGTCGCACAGAGATATGCAGAGAGGTGCAACTCCGTCATGCGTGAAGATTTATCCTTTGAAGGTCTGTCTTCGAGGCAGCACACGGGCGGATACAATGAATTTGCTTGGACACGTTCTCTAATTGTGCGTCTTAAGATTGTCTGCATTCCGTCATTACAGTGGATCATTAAAAGACAGATAATGTGTAATCAATTACTGTTTCTGTATTCGTTAGGTCTGTTATTATATTGAAGAGTTCTGTACCTACTTCCGGGGTTTATTCGTGCGCAGAAGAAATTCCCGCAGGAAGCTATTGCGGAAGCCCGAATACAGCTTCGTTTGTATGCTTTTTTTAAACCGTATAACGATAGTGTACAATTTATAATAATAACAGTAACAAGCAGACAGTAGAAGAAAAAGGAGACATTTTTATTTGTTTTCAAACTTATTAACGTGGAAGTAGAATTTTACGAAAGCGCAAAAGCCAGGCGAGCGAGTGGACACATACTAGAGTCACTTTGAAGACGATAACGAGTCGCAACAACGAGGATTGGGGCGCTGTTTAAAAAACAAATAATTCATTCAGCTTTTCGACATTGTTGCGATTATCGAAATTTCTCGTTACTCTGACATATTGTAAGAATCTTTTTTTTTTGTGCACTCTCAAAGCTGCATTATTTTTGTTACTCATACGCACTCTCGATACACTTTTTTTTCGTCTCAAAAATAATTTATGTTCCGTTTGTCCAAAAGTGTTCGACACCGTATTTTTTTATTTATTTTTTTTTGGTAATATTTATTTTTCGTATCTCTTTCGGAAAACAGTATTTCGCGAAAAGCTTCGGGTTTTGTGCATTGAAAGGGTTCTTTACCTTTTGTCTAACTTGTATACGATCTCCGTATACGAGCACCACTCTATCCTTGTTCTCGTTCGATGTTAGCTGGTACGAGAGGCTCTGCGTGAGTTAAATCGAGCCCCGCACACGCACGCACACACAGCCGAGAGAATTTAGTCGAGAGAATTTTCCGGAGTTCGTTTACGTGCGCCACAGTCGTAAATTTTCATAAACATTTTTCAGTCGTTATTATCATTTGTTTTTTTTTTCGATTTTTCCGTATCCGTTTTTATCCATTTGTTGTTGTTCGTCGAACGTATTCGTTATCGGAGGTCGACACGTTTAATTTTTCCCCGTCGTCCATCGTTATTATTCAGGTTTTTTATTTTTTATTTTTCGTTCGATAACCATTTTGTTATTCCGTGCCATTTCGTTCCAGCAGGCAATTTTTATTCGCATCACCAATTTCAATTTCAAATGCAAATGCGTCGTTTCGTGAAGAAATTACATTCGGCGGACAATTATTCGAATACGGGTAATTTTTTTTTTTTTTTTTTTCATGTCGATGAGATGGTTTTTTATGACAAAATCCCACGATGCGGCACGCACGTGTGTACGTGCGTGAGTGTGTGTGTGTGTGATAGACGGGTAGAACGGGCATCGCGCAGATGACACAGAGAGAGAGAGAGAGACAGTGTACATTTGCCCGTACAAAGATACGGAAAAGTGTCCGTATTCCGGATGACGATGACGTCGGTGGTGAGAAGAGGTGGATGTGACGCGTAGATGACGGACAGACAGAGACGCGATGACGATGAGGGAGCACGGAGGAGATGAAGACGACGACGACGACGATCGAATGTGGTGTGGTCCCGGATGGAGGAGTCGTCGATAATCGATCGGTGGTGTTCGGGTCGTCACGGTTGGCAGTTGGACGTGTTGCGTGACGACGCGGGTGGCACGGAAATAAGGAAATAGAAGAATTTCATTGATTTAATTTGTCTCTTTGGCGTTGTTTTGAATTTTTTTTTTTTTCACCGAGTCGGTTTTCGTTTTCAACATCTCTTTTCTAATATCCATATATCTATTTAATATATATAATATATATATCCTTTGTGCCTTAAGCTAACGATTCTCAGAGACAATCGTTCTCCGAGTACCAAAAAAATTCTTCAATCAAATTCTTTCATTTTTTTTAATCGATTTTTTTATCTTTTTTTTTCTCGTAGTTTCTCGGAGTTTTCGATTCGCTTCCTCGGTCAGGCTTCGATTTCTCTGATGCAGCCTTCTTTATGCTCTTTTTTTAAATCCTCTTTTGCGGTTGCGACTTTTTGGAAATTTTAGTCTTTTTTTGTTCGGTTTATACTTGTATTCCTCGTCCGCGCGTATCGTGCGGTCTCGGGCACTCGGCATATCGAATTTAACAAATGTATATGTACATTTATTGCGCAACATATAGCGAAAGTGGTAACGGCCTGGATAAATGGATCTAGGTGGTAATCAGACTCAAAATGAGGCCTCGACGAGGTAGGTGCCGTCCATGGCGACCCCCGTCTGTCCACCCGTTCCGTCAGAGGCCTCGGCCCTCGTCGCCGGGATGTACTGACTGTACGCCTGCTGAAATCCACACCACAAGCACACACTACATTGTTGCACGCCAGGCTCGCCTAAACTACCCTACAAGAGCGCCGTACTCCCAAGTATGAAATTATTTATAATAAAAAAAAAAACTACCTTCTGCTAATTTCGGGGAAAAAATTGGACTCGATAAAAACGAGGATCTTCGACGCGAGAGCGTTTACCCCCAAGTACGTTTCTCGAGCTATAGGTAGCCACTAATTATCCCATTATATTATCAGGCCACAGTGTGCTCGTGCCATTATCTATGCTATATTTATATGTATTATGTGCGGGAGGAACACACGCGAGGGGGTTCCGTTTCTGTTCTACATATCCACCCCTAGCCACCTTGTACAATCGGCTACTCTATGTATGTATGTATAGTTATTTATGTGTAGATAAATGGCTACGACGGGACTCTGCTCAATGCGAGACAATACACACGGTCTAATGGCTGGCGGGGAGGGACTAGATTTATTCTCTCTTCCATCTAACACTCCGTCGTTGGTCTACTCTACGATATAACACGTATTGTACTTTTAAACCTTCGGTAGCCAAACCCCTTTTCCGTTGAGAAAAAAAAAGAAAAGCTAATTTTTTGTCGGAAATTGATGGACCTTCTCCTTAAGGGCAAGTCGAGGATATTGGTAGAGGGTCATTTATATTCTTATCGAGGCTGATGCATATCGAATGTCTCGATATATCTAATTGAAAATGCCTAATACGTTTGCAATATACAGCCGAACCGCAACTATTAATTGCATTTTGGTTTTGTGTGTTCATACTATGCTACCGAATACCCCGACCGAGCGTTCTCTACACGTATTGTACTTTTAACCCTTCGGTAACCAAATCCCTTTCCCATTGAGAACAAAATTAATTAAAAAAACAGAATAGCAATTTTTTTTTAACCGAAACGAAGCCTTTTTGGGTCTGAAATTGATGAAACTTCTCCTTAAGGGGAGGTCAACGATATAGCTGGAGTGTAATTTATATTCTTATCGATGCTGATGCATATCGAATGTGTCGATATATTTCGTTCTAATTGAAAATGCCTAATACATTTGCAATATACAGTCGAACCGCAACTACTAATGGCTTTTTGATTTTGTGTGTCCATAATATTTTACCGAATAACCCGACCGAGCGTTCTCTACACGTATTGTACTTTTAACCCAAGTACCCAAATCCCTTCCCCATTAGGTTTTTTTTTTAACGAAAAAGCAATTTTTTCAACGAAAACGAAGGTTTTTTGGGTCTGAAATTGATGAAACTTCTCCTTAAGGGGAGGTCAACGATATAGCTAGAGCGTAGTTTATATTCTTATCGGTGCTGATGCATATCGAACGTCCTGATATATCTCGTTCGAATTGAAAACGCCTAATACGTTTGCTATATATATCCAAACCGCAACTACTGATGGCTTTTTGATTTTGTGTGTCCATAATATTTTACCGAATAACCCGACCGAGTGTTCTCTACACGTATTGTACTTTTAACCCTTCGGTAACCAAATCCCTCATCCGTTCAGAAAAAAAGAAAAAAAGTGATTTCAATAGGCACTTCTTACGTGTAAGGAGTGAGTGCCCAGAAAAAACAGAAAAGCGATTTTTTCAACGGAAACGAAGCTTTTTTGTGCCTGAAATTTACGAACCTTCTCTTTAAAGGGAGGTCGACGATATAGCTAGCGCGTAATTTATATTCTTATCGGTGCTGATGCATATCGAACGTCCCGATATATCTCGTTCTAATTGAAAACGCCTAATACGTTTGCAATGTACATCCGAGCCGCAACTACTAATCGCTTTTTGGTTTTGTGTGTCCATACTATGTTACCGAAAACCCCGACCGAGCGTTCTCCATACGTCGGATACTCGGACAGGATACGAAACGAGTTTTCGACGAAAATCCGGTAAACCGCCCCCATTCCTCCCGCAAGTCTCGTAATTAATTATTTCACGAGCCGGCAATGCGCTCCCCGATCCGACGCATGTTTGGGATACATTGCACCGCAGTTCACACTACGGCTGTCTCGATATGTTTTCGACTGGCCAAAAGCGAACGGGAGAATGAGAGAAACAGAGTGAGGGGCGAAAACGAAACGCTGGATCGCGTGACGCTTCCAACCCTCCTCAGGCTTAATTAGATCACTATCCACGACTGTGTGACGTCACTCTCATTCCGTTTCGAGACCCGATTCGTAAAAA
Organism: Ichneumoninae sp. B BG-2022a; assembly: GCA_030522725.1. Lineage (NCBI taxonomy): Eukaryota > Metazoa > Arthropoda > Insecta > Hymenoptera > Ichneumonidae > Ichneumoninae sp. B BG-2022a. Next base: position 3,228 of record JAPYZD010005551.1, on the reverse strand, counting down.
AAAAATAAAAATAAAAAAATTGGATACGCGTACTTTATAATCGTAATTTCGGGACATTGCAACTCTGCCGACTGTCAGACTGATTTTTATGAATTATTATTATTATTTTTTTTTCATCGAACAAACATTTTCCAAAAATTTATCGAATCTTTCACTGACGTATGCTTGGCTTCAATGGATTGCAAAATAAAAATTATTCTTATTCGACACACGCACATGTAGTCGAGATTTTTTTTGAAACTAACTACCCGATCTCTGTGCAAAACATTACCATAATAAAACATGACGATATGTCACGGTAAAATTGAGGGTGGGGGTAAATGGATGCGATTACGTGTGACTTTGTACAAGAATTATGTTTCGGACCAACGACTTCGACCAACACTAATAAATATACATCTAGAACTAAATAATTTCCCACATAGAATGTGTATAGTACAGAGGGATGTTATTTTTTTTTCTTCTTAAATTGATAAGATATGTTGTTTAATTAAAACTACTCGGGTAACGTCGATCGTGTAATTAACAGGCGCTACGTGACGTCACACGTAATTTCAAGCCTCGTTAAAAGTTTGAAGGAAAGAAAATACGAGAAAAAAAAGACGAAAAACGAAACAATAACACCCGATTTAAGAGCTTTCCAGCCGACGGGAAAGGAAAAAAAAAAAAAAAAAAAAACTAAGACCGACGAGACAACAACGATTAATTTACGAGACAGCTGGAAGCTTCGAGAGATATATAGATCGGTCGGGTTAGGAAAAACGAGATATGTAGTAGATAGTGAGGTAGATAGTAAGATAGGAACTGTGGAGGGTGGCAAATGCTCGTTACTGGAGTGACGACGACGACGACGACGATGAGAAGGGGTTGACAGAGCTTTTTAGGCGGACACTCAAGATTCAATTTTGTCTTGCCTGGCTCATCTGAAGTGGATGCCCCACTACTGCGTCATCTCGATGCTCCTTCGTCTATGCATTATTCATAAAAGCAACTCGTGTTACATTATAGTAGTATGCTGTATTACTAACGTTTGATCATCATTTATGGCTAGACTCTCCGAGATCCCATTAATGGGGTCGAGTCAGGTCAAAATCATTATATTCCAATTTCTAATTTTTGTTTGTGAGGGAATATGTCTTTGAATCACATTATCGTTGGCACTCTCAGCTCTGCGAATACGGTAGTGTATTATGTCTTAATAATGTACTCTATCTCGCGAATGGCCCAATAAAACGTTACCAAATTTCCGCTAAATGTTCACATGCTTAATCCTTTCAAATTTATTTTCATCGTTTTGTTGGTAAAAAGAACAAATGCAATGTCTTGCTTCAAAGCTATAATATAGCAGTTTCATTTTTTTTTAATCTTAAAGTTAATCGCAGCATTGGCGAATAAAAATTATCACTAGTCATAAAATTCTCAGATATTATTCATAAAAGCAAGTCGTTTTACATTATAGTAGTATGGATGCAGTATTATTAACGTTTGATCACGATTTACGGCTAGACTCTCCGAGACCCTATTAATGGGGTCGGGTCAGGTCAAAATCATTATATTCCAATCTCTAATTTTTGTTTGTGAGGGAATATGTCTTTGAATCACATTATCGTTGGCACTTTCACCCCTTCGAATACGGTAGTGCATTATGTCTCGAAAATGTAACTCTATCTCGCGAATGGCGCAATAAAACGTTTCCAAATTTTCGCTACATGTTCAGATGGTTAATTCTTTCAAATTTTTTTTCAACATTTTTTTTTGTTTTGAAAATGGTATAAGTTTAAAAAGAACAAATGCAATGTCTTGCTTCAAAGGTATAATATAGCAGTTTCATTTTTGGTTCTTCAACTTAATCGCAGCGTCGACGGATACAAATTATGACTAGTCATCAAATTCTCAGATTTTATTAATAAAAGAAACTCGCATTACACTATAGTAGTCTGGATGCAGTATTATTAACGTTTGATCATCATTTACTGCGAACTTCTCCGAGATCCCATTAATGGGGTCGAGTCAGGTCAAAATCATTTCATTCCAATCTCTAATATTTATGTCTTTGAATCCCATTATACCAAGTATTTTTAGCCCTTCGAATACGATAGTGTGTAATGTCTCGACAATGTACTCTATCTCGCGAATGGCCTAACAAAACATTACCAATTTCAACTACACCCTCAGATGCTTAATTCTTGTGTATCAGAATTCTTTCAAATTTTTTTCATGATTTTTTTTTTAATTTTCAAAAATGGTATAACATTGAAAACAACGAATGCAATATCTTGCTTCGAAGCTATAATATAGCATTTTCATTTATGCATTCTAAACGCAATCGCAGCGCCGAAGGATAAAAATTGTCAATCGTCATAAAATTCTCAGATGCATGCTAACGCTATAATAAAAGTAGTCTCATTTTCGCGGTCTTATAGGAAGCGATAGAGATTGTCAATCGGTCCAGACCGTTGCGGAAGATCTCCAAGGTACATTGATACGAGAGAGAAGATATCTGCAAAGTAGAGGAGGGCGGGGTAAAATGGCGCACACCCAGAAAAAAAATTTATTTAACGGCCACCGTTTATTAAGATTAAGTAAAATATTCATTTTAATTAAGTAAATAGTTACTTAAATCAAATAAATATTTATTTAAATCAAATAAATATTTATATAAATCAAATAAATATTTTACTTAACCTTAATGAACGGTGGCCGTCAAATAATTTTTTTATCTGGGTGCAAGTGTCCTCAATACTACGATATCCCACTGTCTTTTCACGTCCCTCGATGGCTTGGCTAAAGCGGTCCGTTTTGCCCCGGTGTTCCATTTTGCCCTGCTCTACCGTGCTACGGCTTGACTACGAATATATGGGAGAGCGCGTTTCCACGAGAGTTTCATTTATGGCGCGTGTCATTCGCAGCGACGTTTATTTCGTCGGTAGGAGTAAAAAGGATCGTTCGCGGGGATGAGATTTACCTTCGCACAACCTCCCTCGAACGAGCCTTATTCCCGCTCTCCTCTCTCTGGCTCCTTTACCCTTATTTCCGGCAAATAACTAACCATCCACTCGCTCTCCTCTATCCCGCACCGCTCTCCCTCCTTCGGCATTTACAGCATTTTTCACGATTCGCCGAGCCATAGAGTAGGGGAGACCGGGGACAAAAGTAACACGGGTCAATTGTAACAAGCGGCTGCGCAACGCTGCGCATGATCGGACGCATCGGATATGAAGTGAGCAA
>JAPYZD010005549.1:0-13777 GCA_030522725.1 Ichneumoninae sp. B BG-2022a | reverse complement strand
TTGTAGTAATTAGTTAATTTAATCCGAAGAACAAATATAAAAGGTTCACAAGTCCGATAAAATAACGCTAATAAATAATAAATATTTATTATATTTTTCTGAGGCGACAATCAGGCAACTTGATTAGACCGTGATCAGGCAGCCTGATCAGGACCTTATAGGGCCATGGCGTTACATATCCGATCAGGGCCTGATGAAGGTGCCTTATCAGGACCTGATGAGGAGTCAGACCGTGCCTGATAGGGACTTGACATCAGCCCGACGGTAATTTCTGCTCGGGATAACAGCCTGTTCCTGTAATAAATACTGTGGTATCGTTAATATGAAAATTCAGGGAGAGTATCGAGCCGACAGGAAATCGATACTCTACCAATGGATATAGTATTTCCATCCTCCCCCGCTGAGAGTAGACTGTTGTGTGTACATACTTCCAATACACCGTCTCAGGTTTGAGGCCACTTCGCGGTAGGAAAATAGCCCGGAGCGTTTCGGGTGAACGCGAACTTGTCCTAAGCCATCTCGGGGTAGTGCAACCCGCACACACATGGCTGCAGCCGAACGAGGTGGAGGAGGAGGTCGTGGATACCTTGGCTGCGAACGGCTTCACCGACGGTCGACGGCGGTAAGGGGAATAGAGAGATGCTGGATGCCGTAAATATTTACCTGAGCCCCGGTTGAATGGCCGATGAATAAATTTCTTACCTGAATTGCTCGACATGTTATACCCCCCCACCCTTTTCCTACGTATATGTATATCTTTATACGTGCAGGGAAGGGGGGGGGAGGATAATTTAGGTATAAGGCAACGAGAGTTTACGCTAGGGGTAGCTGAGAAGGGGGCTTTCCAGAGGGGAAACGCAACCCCACGAGCTCTGGGCACCGAGCGGTTGAGAGTTTACCACGCCTCTTCCGCGTCTTCCTCCTGGCGTACGACCCTCTCCCGTTCCTCCGCGTTTACCTCACCGGTCCCGGTGCGGTTTCCGCTAAGGGTGATGGTTTTCCGTAAACAGACCGAAAGTCGCTTCGGCGGGCTTCCCTCGTTCTCCATCCTTTGCCCTTCGTTCGTTCGGGATTGAAGAGGAACTACCCCGCGTATAAGCGAGCCGGGAGTCTTGGCGTGTGCTTTTCTCGCTTCGGCTTCGACCCGCCGGCTCGCTCTCCTCTTTCTACGCGTTAATGTTGCCTCCCAGAGCGACTGGAAGAGGAACATCGGAGGGAGAAACCCGGCGAGGGAAAGGCACTTTCGGCTTCGTCGTCGTCGTCGCCCGGCATATCCTCGGCAACCCTAACGACTCCGACGTGTTAATGCTCGAGCGAGCACGCGAGGAGCGTGGAGACGAGAGCGAGATAGAATAACCGGAAAGGGGTGAAACGGAAGGGAGTGCACGGAGTCTTTAGACGGTGCCGACGACGCCAGAAACTACCACCGAAAGCGATTGTGTTTCACCCACCGGTGAGAACTACGAGTAACCTACACCATCCGAACTATATATCTATATACTCCGCCGCTTTCCGCACTCTTTTCGTCTCTCTCTGGATCTCTTTATCACCGAACCGGCGAGTGCTTTTTGGGGAGCATCTGCTCAAAACTTTAGCCCTTGTCGGTTCCTTACGTGTTTCGGCTTTTCTCCTCTCGCCTCCCTGGCATCAATCACATTTCCTTTGCTTTCACGCTCCGATACACGGTAACCCATGCTCATCTACTCCGTTTATCGTCACTTTGTCCTTAACATTGCTCGTGTTCCGAGACAAGATTCTCCATTGGAATGCACAGTAATAAAGCTTTGTACTTTTAACAAAGTTTCTTTCCGCGATTGTCCACAATTACTTTATTGTCTATTGTCCTAAAAATGGTTGTAACATTGACAAATATTTATTTAAGACGAATTATTTTTTTTTTATTTGTTAATTAACAAGAAAGTAATTGGGGTCGTTTGAGGGCAAGAAACGTTGGTACAGATTTTACTGTGTAGCAAGAAAATTTGGCATAAGCAGTAACTTTACTTTCCAAACAGTCCGTGAAATTTGCCATCCACTAGAGACGGTCTTTTTATATTTTTTAACGCCAATTCCTCAACCCACATTCTTTTTCGCCACAACAGAAAATAGAGCGGTGTTAATTTTGTTAGAATAAAAAAACAAAATTATTATCTAGCCGACGTTGTTAACCGTGTCAGAGTTTATTAATCCTTTGGATAAACTTCAATGGTTATCCGTGCCAGGACTCTCACTCTCAGTCTATCGCTTCTGATTCCCATTAAGAATTACTGTTTCACTTAATTAAACTGTCTGCCGGGCTTTGCGAAGAGATTATTATTATCGCGACCGCATGCGAGAGGACGACGGTGAGAGGGGGAGGGGGGGGGGAAGAGGATCGCTGGTTCGCCGATCAACGAGCGGATGCCGCGCGCACCCGCGCTGAGCTTCGGGTCGCTAATTAGCGAAGGCCCTGGATTAGATCGCTTGGAATTGGTATTACGATCATCGGGCTGATGGTACGTGTGCGTCGTTGCCGCAAATACGCCGCGTTATAACGGCCTTCCGTACCGCCGACATAGCGTATAGTTTAACGCTCGTATACGTATTATATAGAACGACGAGACCATAACGAATGTGTATACTACAAAGTACTGTGATAGAGTGCCTGTAATTCCAGGGGAATCTCCGGGATAATAACCCTCTGTGCCGAAGCAGTAATCACGGTAACGCGCCGTTCAACCGACTCTCGTTCTCATCGCGTAACTCCCGTCGTCGTCATGACGTTAGGTCACTTCTGCCCGCTATTCCGCTCACTTTTGCAAATTTCATACGAGCCAATTTTTTTTGTTCTCCCCGGTACCTGCGCTCTTCGTTTCGCTATTTCATATTTCTTTTATTCTTATTTATATCGTCGAATCTCGTCTCGCCGTGGCAAAAGAGTTTGTCTCTCGTAACTTCATTAATGTCTAGTCATAACCGTGCACTCCCCGCCAGCGCAACCACTAACGTCGCTCTCGGGTACTCGATCCTACGGAAATGCCCGCGCTGCACCTCTTCCCGTGCTCCCCCAATTGGCAATTACCATATTAAACAGGCCGCACTATCCGGACTATATTTTCGTTCTCATCCTTCTATAATATGTTTTTTTTTTACATTTTTTTTGTTGTTTAATATGGTGCGCGTTATGAAGCAAAATTTTCCTTGAATATCAAGGGGATTGCATTTCGTACGGAGAACACTCCCACTTTCCGTGTTTGATTTATTTATTTTTCTGACAGTGGGAAACGAAACGAGGCCAAAGTGCCAATGGAATGAGGCTGCATCCGTAGCGTACACTCACTTTGATCATGGGCGCGCTGTAACCGATAATGATACTGGCGCATCGCTCTCTACTCATAACCTGATCAATGTCTGACCACAGCCGACCCGTAACCACTAACGTTCAGGCGGTACGTTGTGAGATTCATTTGCGACTCCTGTACCCTAGCAATAGCTAATTATCTCATGAACCGCACGACCATTAGCAACCTTCACTGAGCAGTTACTCAGTTATGCACGGACAGTTGACTTTCTTTGATAAGACTAGCTTCGCGCGGCTCATAACGTTTTTTTTTAATTCGTTTCCGACGTGAATCTTCATTTTTAATATTGAACTGGGAGTCAAATAATTGACAGATTTGTGATCGGCGCAAAAAAATTAACGGGGACCGTAGGAAATATGTAGGCTCTGTAGGAAAATCGTTTTTAGGGCCTTTACAGTGTCGACCAACAACGCATGAAGGGACGACAATCATGTAATTTTTTCGCGTAAAATCGGAGGACTCGAAAGAATTTTCTGGACACACAATCCGATATAGGTTTTCACGCGGAACACGATCCGATATCAGTTTCGGCGTGAAACGCCGGCCGGATATTGGTATACACCATAGTGGTAACACTAATAACCGGAAAAAAATTCATCATTTTTAGTGCGACCAAAGTTCCTTTTGAATAGCTACCAGTTTTTAGCCTCATTGAACAGAAAATCCAGATATGGTTTTTTTTTAGATAGGAGGATCAAAGCAGCTCACTCTGGTACACGGCATTTTTTTTATACACTGATGTAAGCACAGACAACAAATTTGATTTTTTCTCGGAAATTCGCATCTCGCAGTAATCTACGAGGTGACCGGTCTTGCGGTTCTCAAGTATCATGATCAATGTCCACTCATAACGTGTACGATGGGTGGAAAACGCTATAACGCGACATTGTAAAGTGCGCTCGGACTTCCAATTACCCTATCAAGCGTGGCAACCAAGCAACACAAAGTTGAATCCAATATCGCGTTGCACCTGTTCATCCGGAACTACGTAACAAAACGTACAATTTTTCACTCGGTTTTTTCCTCTCATTCTTTCTTTTTATTTTTTTTTATCGGTTCAAACGTACCTGTTCTCTGCCAATTTATCTCTGTTTAATTTATTGGTTCAAACGTACCTGTTCTCCTCCACTGGGCCTATCATCGAAATTATTAATTGCCCTTGAATTCAATGCTGGACAAAAATCAGATTTGTGAAAACGGCGCAACTCTGCAGTGAGCCGTGCGTGCATGAACGTTCATGGATTTAAAATGGTTTTTCCACAAACGTTTGACGGATTGTGTTCCACTCGAATTCGTCGGCACATTCGTGATAATACTAGGCGCCTGCAATCGTTAATTAAAAAGCCCGGTGGATCAACATCCCGTTGGATGAGTGCACGGCCATTGATAATGGTCGCTCGTTCGACGAGCATCAGAGATTTTTGTCGACACACGCGCACACCATGACGAATCGGTCGGTGAAAATACAAAAAAAACGGGGATGGTGCTGAACGATTTTATAATGTCGTCGCTGGAAATAAACGGGACCGAAAAGAACATGCAATTATATTTATATTCGTAATAATAATACAATAATAATCATAATTTTTCATTTTATAGTAGGTAATTGAAACGCGTAATACAGTCCATCCCTCGTTATTATCCAATCGATTTATAAAAGTGATCATAGACGTTCCTGTAATAAATCAAGCCTACTTAAATACTGACTATTTCTATGATGTCCCGAAATTAGCTTTTTATAACCCATGCATGCAAAATTCTACTTTTCGTGCCTGCTGACAGTGGGAAAAGTGGCGCTTTACAGCCAAGTGTATTTATAAATAACCGGCGCATGCGCACATCGGTCCGATCTTACTTTTCGCACTAGAGTTATTACTTTTCACACGCTGAGGTGTGCAAAATGTACGGCGCATGCGCAGTTCGCCTTGTTGTACAGCGCCACAATCAGCAGCCACAGAATAGCCCTTCTCCTGCATTCGGTACAAAAAATATTATACGATACTAGTGCGGTGTGGTGAATATTATACGAAGCGTGTGAAGTGGATCGCACGAGCCGCCAGAGTACCACAGGAGCTCGAGCCGGAGGCAAGTGCTTCCTGCGTATAATGTTCACTTCACAACCTGCGTCTAATGTTTGCTTTACCGCACTTGTATCACAAAGTACTGTTATTAAACCCGGCCCAATTGGCATTATGACCGACAACAGTTAAATTATCGCTTCGTCATAGAAATTCCGCATTTTGCAATGTACGCAATGGATGAATAAACTTTCCAATCTCTTTTTTATATCTTAAGAGTATTTCACCCGAATGTTTGAGAATTCGTAACAATACATTTAAATATATTTACAAATGTGCCCAGAAAAAAGATTATTTGACGGTCACCGTTCATTTGGTTTAAAACATTTATTTGATTAAAATAAATATTTATTTAAATTAAGTAAATAGTTACTTAAATGAAATAGATATTTATTTAAATCAAATAGATATTTTACTTAAATGAAATAAACTGCGGTCGTCAAATACATTATTTTCTGGGTGTGCGGTAAATGCATTCCAGATCATGCAGACAATACTCCCCTATTCCCGCGAAGAAAATTGTCTGGCGACAAAGACGTGCGACGACGTAAGGATAGAATGTTCAAAGTGGAGAGAATCGTGGGACGTTTATAGGAGGACAGTATGGCGGAAAGGATCGGCGAGTGAGGATCCAGGGAGCAGGGAAACGACCGAGAACGACGGACGAAGAACCGTCACATCCGGCGACAATGTTCTCCCAAGCCAATGCATACGTTAGAGCGTCGAAGCGTCTCACACTCGATTGTGGATTCAATTTCAGCAAAGGGGCTGCACGCTGATGGCTGGTAGAGTCTGTCGCCGTGGTTCCAGCCGAGTTACCCGCCTTATTCCACGCTCACCCTTGCCGTATGGACGACCGGACAAGCAAGCGAACGTACGAAGATTGCGACCCCACCGGCTCGCCGAATATGAAATATGCGCCGCTGATTGTTCGTGGATTTTCAGCTCGCCTCGAATCCTAAATCCGCCCCATCCATTTCTCTGTCTTCGACTACGCCGTCTTCTCTTCCGCGAATCCCCTGATATTTTCTCGTCTTACCGCAAATCCGAATTCTTCCCATTTTCGGCATACTAGCCAATCCGGGACTTTTCGTTTGCCTTCCGATGAAAAAGTACTCGTACACCCAGAAAAAAGTTTATTCCAATCGAAGAAAATTTATTAAGGACGAAGAAAAATGTTTATTTGTTTCATAACCTAATAGAGCTTTATTAATTTCTAATATATTTATTTGTTTGACAGTATTATTCTTATTTATTTAATAATGTTTGTTTGGATCTAATAAACAGATATTCAGGTCAAATAATCTTTTTAAATTTATTTCGTGACAGACCCGCTACTTTTGATATGTCAATAATGTGATATATGAATGATGCAGAAACGAATTTTTTGTTGAATAAGTCATTTTCACTATCAATGAAGCATCAACAAGCAATGTTTTATTATTAAATAAGCATACAGATCCTTCATCGGCGCACGATTTCACTAATCACGTCGCCTATGAGTTATACTCATTACATTACCAAGGTCGAAGTTGGTTCTTCGAGGACTCATTCCACAATCACAATTCGATCGAGTTACACAGCTTGAAGTTAAAAACGGTTTATAAAAACAACCTGATAAGGTGCCTCTCTATTTCAATGTAGGGGTTCCCCGTGAGGAATAAACATAGTCTTGTACGACTCTGTACATCCAAAAAAATAATTTATTTGACGGCCACCGTTTATTTGGTTTGAGTAAAAGATTTATTTGATTTAAATAAATATTTATTTCATTTAAGTAATTATTTACTTCATTTAAATAATTATTTATTCTAATCAAATAAATATTTTACTTAAACCAAATAAACGATGGCCGTAAAAAAATATATTTCTGAGTGTAATGCGCGCTACCGAATAATAGCCGTGTTTGTCTTGACGTCAAATATATGATTTCTTTGACGCGAATAAACATTTACTTTAAAGTACAAATCTTTGAATACATTTTTTTTACTTAGAGGAGAGCGGGGCAAAATGGCACACCGGGGCAAAACGGGATGATGAGACAAAACGCAATTCTCCAATAGCTTTTAGATGGTGGCGATGGTGGTACGTGGGACAAGACGGGTTAGAAAATCCGGATGTATCGTTGGGGCAAAAGGGGGCATTCAAAAACTATTGGAAAATTGAGTTTTGCCCTCAGTGTCCCGTTTTGCCCCGCGGTGCCATTTTGCCCCGGTCTCCCCTATACTAAAAAATAGCCGTTATTTAGAAACTGATCACGATTTTGTTAAGGTAAATAAATATTTCTTTTATCTTAATAAACGTCATTTGAAGATCGAAATTTATTTGATTCCAATAAATCTTTTTTCTGGGTGTACCTTATCAGTGCCAAGATATCGCATTGGTCCCGTCCGCACTTTAACATTTTCACACCGATATCTCTCGATTCCTTACTTTCGTTTCGTTCACCGAAGAATCTTGTTGGCGGTGAAACCGCAGGAAAATGGTCGTGGTTCCCGTTCCGGTCTTCGGTCCATGCTGCGCCAAAGTGCCGCTCCTCAACTTTCCCGGGAGAACGGCCCGCACACAGCCACCCATATATGCCGGTACACCGACGCGTACAAACTTCGGTAATGAATCGGTAATTCCCTGGGAATTCCTCGGGCGATAGGTTTTCCAAGCTCGAAGCTCTCGCCCACTGCTGCAGTGGGCAGGGAGGGAAGTGCGATAGAAACTTCGGAGGAATGGAAAAATAGGCCACAACGGTATCTTCGCCTGAGACCCGCTGCTGCTGTTGCTTCGAAATGCTTTTTCCTCGAGAGACTCGTCGACCTGTAAATATACTTTTTAAATCCTGACACACTCAACCAAACAAACTTTCTCACTCCTCGACCGATAACATCATCGCCAATGTCTGCCTAATGTCCGAAAAGTGATTACGATCGACTGTTGCGTTACCTTTTATCACGAGCGGCCCGAAACGGAACCACGGGTCAAAACGGACCACTATCAATATTTCGCGGGACACAAAGAGGAAGTCCGATCTCGAACGGAGATAACACCGGTCCGTTTTGACCCGCGCTCCTTTATCTCTCGCGTGTTCGAATATTCGAAATTTTTCATAGCCGTAGACAGTTTTTATGGTGGTGTTGGTGAACGGGCGAAAAAAATTCAAGGTGGGGTGGGTGGAAAGTAGCGTACACCCACGGACGACCACAATAATTAATTCACCCTCGCCCTATTCCTTTTCTTCGTATTCTCCGTCGACTTGTTACGGCTTAATTAATCGCAATAATTAAAAGGAAGGCGTAGGTTACGAACGTGCCCGGGAGGCGAAGTCTCTTCGTCGTCACCCCCCTCCCCCCACCCCCTCCATCGACCACTCCACGGTAACTCTGTATATCTTTCTCACTTACACAGAGTTTGAATATGCAAACTCTCGCTCGCTATACGTGAGTTTCGGCAGTGTGGCTGTGATATCGGGGTACACTTCAGGACGAGAGAGAAAAGGCAGGAAGGAAAACGGCGTTTGCCGGAGGGGGATAAAGAGCGCCTCTTGCCGCGAATCCTCACCGGAGTCTTGGGTTTCGGATGCCTCACGCTTTGGAATTAGTGTACCGTACACCATACGGGATCCCGGCGGCGAGGGAGCACGAGAGAGACGAAAGATTATTGCGTTTCGGGAAAACAGATGATTTACCGGCGCGCCGAACGCATACATAATAAATCGTTAATTATTGCTCTCTGAAGTTATTGGATAACAATGAATATTCATAACTATAAACAATACACGCAAGCTTCTTCTCTATCTAATTTGCCGCTTCAGACAGAGGTCGTCCCCACTTGGTAAGCGTTTATCTTGGGGGGCTATCGACCTGAAGAAAAGGTAACAAAATATTACATTTTTTCCTCCTCCATACCCAGAAAAATAATTAATTTGACGGGCACCCGTGAGTAAATTTTTATTTGGTTTAAATAAATATTATAATTGATTTAAATAACTATTTATTTTAATTCAATAAATATTTATTTACATTAAATAAATATTTATTTAACCCAAATAAATGTTTATTTCCGGGGGCGCGTCAAATAAATTATTTTTCTGGGTGCGAATGATCGTAAATTTGGGGCTCATCGTCCCAATGTAAAAAAATTTGGATCATATACCAAATAAATAATAAAACAATAAAAAACGTATACTAATTATATAATAATTAATAGTAATAATTTAATATCTGTTCCACCTTTACGGGGTCCTTCCCTTTTTACACACCCCATCTCCCCCCCCCCCCCCCCCCCCCCCCCCCCCCCTCGGATTGCGTCCGCTGCCGACTTACCCCCTTACTGTGTCGCATTCGCACAAGGACACAGGAAAACTGCGGAAAACCTGGCCATACACAGACGGCTCTTTCCCCAGAGATTGGTGTTCCTACAGGGTAATCACCAATCTCCGAGAAAATTACCTCCCGCTCTACGATTCGGTTCGCGAGCCAGCGCGCGGCTGGGCGGTCACCCATCCAAGTACTTACTGCGAGCGGTCCAGCTTGACTTTGGGGACCCCCAGAGCCACACACCAACCGCGCACCTATCGCTGTCTGTATAATTAATAGTAATAACATATATCACTATCACATAATAATATTCTTATTACTGTATAATAATGTTATATTATTATTCATTTTACAATAATAAATTTGGGAAATATCAAATTTTGTCGTAAACTACCAGCAGAGTGGACAATTTAATCGAATAGGGGAATTGCCCGTTCTTTTTATTTATTTTGTTCAAATAAAATAAATGGTCTAGCAAATGCTTATTGAAGAATTTATATATTCATGAAACACGTGGGGATAACCGTGAAAGTAGATAAAAGTATTGCGTGTCCTTCGTGATGCGTGTAGCCATTTACGTATTCTCGGTGCGCCCACTAGTTTCCTATTTACCTTGGTGGATAAGTTACACCGTCTCGTGGAATACATCGTTGCGAGTCTTGGCATCAAAAGAGGGCCCGGGGTTCGGGAGTGGAGGTTGCCTGCCAGTAGGTTAGTTGGCTATGAAGTACGAGAGCCTGGGGAGAGAACACGCGGTAAGGCGGAAAGGCAAGCAGGAGAAGGCGCGCGTTGTGGAAACGTGAGGAGGGATGATGGGATGGAGAGAGCGCCGTAGCGGGTGGTTAGGACGAGAGCGGAGGGGGCCTGGGGGGAGGGGGGGGGTAGCGCTGGGAAGAAACGTGCAGACTCGCTAGGGGTAGGTTACCGCGTCGCAAACATGGAATAACAAAACCTGCTGGCCCGCACCCCGATGTGCAAGCTCCGGCATCAACTACGCTTTCCTTCAGCTCCCATTTCATCCCTCCACCCTTTCCTCTATAACGCAAGAGTCAAGCGCGAGAGGCTCGGGCAGACCAAACCCGCAGTCTGCGTCGAGCCTGCAGTTCGCTCCCTCGCGCCGCCTTTCGTTCTCCGTTTTTTCCTTTCTTTCTTTCTCTCCAGTCTGCTTTCTCTTCTTCATCGTTCCGGTCCCGCATACCAATCGCCACTAAATCGTTTTGCGTATAGCAGAGAGGATATTCTACTATCCAAGCATTTACATTTGCTCTGGCTGCCGGCTCGATCCACGGGATCCGCATGAGCCAGCCACTCGCCGAATAAACCCCTGGCATGCGAAGAAATTCAATACCCTCCATTTGCAGCTCCACGTATGTTGTATGCACACGTGAGAGAGAGGAATTATCGCGGGGGAAATCAATGTTACGATTTCAGCCGGGGTTAAATTGAAAAGATATTTTTAAATCATTATCGGTTTCGATTCCCGGAAGGCTTTTAAGCCAGTGTTTTATTCCAGTATGGAAACACCCCTTTGCGAGGTGATTTCTTGCGAGTTTTAAATTTATAAAAATCGTTGAACCGTGCAGCGTTAACTGTTCGCAGTCTCATTTATTCATTAGTCGGGTCAGACTGTAATACCGCTTTAATGCCATTGAAATTATAATTTTATCTTTATATATTATTTATTTAATTTAATGTATAATATTTTGAATGCGTGGCTTTTTATGATATCATAATTTCGCGAACAATCAGCTATTACCGTAAAGCCTTCGCATCTCACAAATCGTCGTACGGTTTCAGCGTTCCCTCGCGGCCTCGTCGTGTTATGGAATATCTTGAGATATTATCGTGAGACATACAATACCACGCTCTTTCTCCGTCCACTTTCGCCCGAACGAGACGACTTCTGTATGTAATGAATGAAATTAAATACCCCGCCAGAATACGCGTTTCAATACCCTCGATTCAAGTTACACTTTGCGATCCTGACTGTCTGGATCGCTGTAACGAACCGAGCGGCGAAAAAGAGACCCCGACAGGAGAGTTTCGAATACATATATATAATAGCATTGTAAATTGACGATTATATACACTGCCATTATTTTAATTCTCTTGTACCACTCGAGATGAGAATTCCCGGCTCTCTCGTACAGCTCTCGCCCTTTCCACTCCATGCCAATCTTTCAATAACGACGACGACTCCTCAAAGTCCCTTGAAGAATTAAATTTAATGCGTTCCACTCTCTCCGGGACTCTCGCTTTCTCTCCCTCGAGCTTCGCGATTTAATGGTACTCGAAGAAATAATTATCTGACGGGCAATATAATAATTTTTCGGCATCGTTATCACATTGCTGCAAAGCCTCGCTATGTTAACTTCGATTTATCGAGGAACGCAGCGAAGTTTTCTCCTAACTTTATTAGTTTTTTTCTTCTTTTAAATTTTCTATTTTTCTTGTACTTCCGATACGGGAACAAACTAACTCGAAGGGGCGATAAAAGTTGAGTTTTCCACCTCGGGCACTTGGAAGCTGGATAACAATTAGGGAACACCGTACCGACGGTCAGGGAAAACTTGAGATCCATGGTGTGCGAACTCGGCTCCTTCTCCATCTGCCTCCGGAGACATAAGATGTATAGAAAGCGCAGCCCTCCCACCCTCGCTGTCCTCTCGAGAGAGACCATTAGCCGCTAATGATTCAAGCAAATCGTTGCTCGTTCTTCTTGACTTACGTACAACCGTACGTGCAACACCGCAGTCGTTCGTCTCTCGCTATCGGAAGAACGAACTTCAACGATTACACAACGACCGAGCAATTATTCTGTGCCACGGGGCGAATGTCGGACGAGTTTGAATCTTCACTGAGAAACATGCTCAGCGCGATACTCCTTGAACAAAAAGGCACAGTAATTTAAGTACATGAGAACTTGTAAGTGTACATTTCTGAACTTTCCGGCCAAATTTTTACGTCACAAAATTTTCCGGTAGGAACTATTTTTTTGTTGCCGCACTGATAAAAAATACGATTGACTCAACTAAGATTTGGGCAGGGACATTCAACAAAATATTTTGTTGCTACAGCTACAAAATTGGTTCGTTCAACAATTTGTTGGCTGATTTCACAAAAACGTTTTTGAGTCATTGAAATATTTTGTTCGACCCTGACCGAATCTTAGTTGATTTAACTGTACTTTTTTATCAGTGCGCGACGATAAATTGTTAACGATACTTGTTGGAGTAACAAAATCATTTTTGGCTACGATGACTCACGCGCTTGCAGCATTCGCGATTTGTTCACGGAGAAAAATTGTTCTGTTACTCTGACAAAGTGTCGATCGAGAACAATTTTTATTGTTGCGGCAGCAAACAAAAATTTGTCGCCACAGGAAAACAATTTTTTGCCAGCGTTAAGAATTTGCTACCGCAACAAAGTAGTTTGTCCTCTCTATATTAAATAAATCAGTTAAAGTAAAAAAGTTTTTGCGCTCTCGACGAAAAAATTTCTCCGTGTATTGGAGGGTGCTCGAAAGAATAAGCTGCGAATCTCCAGTAAAACTTTTCCACTGACATCTCATTGTCAGCCATTCGTGAGTCATCTCCATTCTCGCACCGCATCCCGGTGACCCCGTTCGCAAGCTCCAATATCCCATAGCTGTGGGGTTTCTGCTCGTGATCCGCCGCTCCGCGTCGTCTGTCGGAAGTCTCGAGGATCTTCCGGCTAAGAGGTTGGCTTCTCGCGTTCCTCGCCTCGTCCTCGACGGTATCGTACATTTAATATCAGCTGTGCCCCGTCTTGAGATCTAAATATTCGCGGGAGGGTTCAGGGTATTTTTGAAACGTAATAACGAGACCTGCCGGAAGACCGAGAACTCGACTCAAAAAGAGGGAATTTAAAGTAGTTACCCAAGCAGAAATTGCCGTCGGGCTGACGTCAGGTCCCTATCAGGCACTGTCTACCGCTTCATCAGGTCCTGATAAGGCACCTTATCAGGCCCTGATCAGGAATGTAACGCAATTGCCCTTTAAGGTCCTGATCAGGCTGCCTGATCACG
>JAPYZD010005546.1:0-16427 GCA_030522725.1 Ichneumoninae sp. B BG-2022a | reverse complement strand
AACATTTTGCAATTATTATTATGCAAAATGAATCTTCTCAATACCTTTAGTATACATGATTTTTTTCAGATTTTTACACCATCAAGAAGTACTTGCAATATTCTCTTATTGTTATCGAACTCATGTGAAGCCAGCGCGCAGCGAGGCTCCCTCCTTAATCAGTTTTAAACCAACTATTAAACGTGCCTTGAATTTCTCTATGAGCTCAAAAGTCGATTCCTCGCTGAATTCCGGAGGTATGACTTTCGTTTCCGGTTGCAGGACTCCTTTTATCATGAAGTGGATGTAGGCCCCCCAGCGAGAGGCCAGTGCATCATAGTCGTAACTGGACCAATCGTATCGCACAATTTTTGCACTGGCATACTTCCGATAACCGATTTGTGCGAGTGCAGAATACCTTTCGGTAGTCCGGTAGATCCGGATGTGTATATGATCTGAGCCGGATGATCGACGCTCGGTAACTTCGTGCAACGAAAATCAGGCACAAGGTTACTGTCTTGCGATGCAAGGATCTCGTCCAGTGATTCGGAGCCCTTTAACTTTCCCAGGACGACCACTTTCATTTTCACGTTGATTTCTCTAGCCACATCCACAGCCATATCTGCCGATGTCGCGTCGGCGAACAAGACATTGGGCCTCGCCACAGTGAAGTAGTGTCTCGTCAACACTGTAATTCCCAGAGATTCGGTTGCGTGTCACAGGCAACCCTTCTTTTCCGCACAATTCTTTTCACCACAGCACCGATCCAACACATTCGTTTCTCCACAATGTCGATGTCACACGCGTGTTTTTCCTTCACATTTTTATGTGCCCATACGTTTTCCACATTTCGACATGTGCGAAAAAGTGTGCATTATTGAAATGTGTACTACATTTTAATAATGCACCCTTTTCAGTACCCAGACTTAATTTCTCACACCTCGTGTGAGGTTTGTGAAGAAATAAATGTGTTGGCTTTGTGCGGCGAGCAATGTGTATAATCGAAATCTGGCCTGTCAAAAGGTCGTTGAAAATGCATGCGCATATTAAAAATGGGAAGAAAAAGCCGCGTGTGACATAGAGTTTGTGAAGAAAGGAAGGTGGAGGTTCGGTTCTGTGGTGAACAGAATTGTCTGCAGACAATTCTGTTACAATGGGTATAGAAAACAGTGTGGTCGTTGAGGAAGAAAAACAGCCCGTACGGAAATTTAATTAACCCAATCTTCACAGCATTTGGGAAGAGAGAAATAGTATATTATGCTACAAGGGAGGAAAGTGTGTCTTTTCAACGAGTGTGAAGATTGATGTCCGAGTGAAGCGAGGGCAGAAATTCACACAAAGTGAAAATGCACCTCCTCCCTTGTGGCATACGATATTTTTTTCCGATTTCGTTAAAATACCCACATTTCTTGCGTCGCAAAATCGTTATCTTCGCCAATGACCATTACTCCACCGGGAGTAATAGAACTTCCAGAGGGAGTAATGAGCCCTATTATTCCCTACGGTGTAATGAAATTGTACTGCGCATGCGCCCACGTTAATAGTGATCATCGGCCAATACTAGAATATTTTCTGCCCGAATTGCACGCAACGAATGTGGCTATTTTAGCGAAGTCGCGAACAAAGGTCTTTACTCACCTTGTAGTTGTAAGTTGAATCACCCAACATCTTTGTATCCTCAAGTTAAAGTAATAATACAGCGAACATTTTTAAATGAAACAAATCTAAGTTATTCTTCGGTATTTATACATTCCTTAGCTGCTTATGTACCTAATCTTTATTTCCGTCGAGATATGAGGTAATTGTCGATAAGATAATGGTTTGATAGTATTTTGCAAATAGTAAATATGGGACGTTTATTATACGATAAAATATTTATGATTTGCAAAGAAAAAAACAGTACTCACACGGTTCCAGTGCTTCGATTGTCATCCGAAGCAAGGTTACATTTTAAAAAATATATATATTTGCATTTGCGGAACAGCAAGGATATCACATTTGAATTGAAGATAAAAGTAAATATTTCGTGTTATATTTCTTCTTTCGTAAGTTTTACGATGTCTGCGGACTAAATTGAGACGATCCCGACACGTGCCTGGCGTCAACGCCAATGCTCATATGATAAGAGGATCTTTCCCGCACGACTGTACCACTGTATTTAGGATGGGCTAGGTTGGTTTAGTTTATACACCGATCTGAGTTGGTTTACACAACGGGCTAATAATTCTTTCGGCTTACGAACAGGGTTTTTGTAAGCAGCTAAGGTCGTTTTTTTCGTTTCGGCAAAAAAAAAAACAAAAACAAAAACAAAAAAAATACCTTAATCGTTTATTATTGACAAATACATGAACATTTTTTCGACGAATGGATTTTGAGATACGATGTCCATTGTTAAATGTCAATAAGTCCGTGCCTAATTGATATTTCCCAATAAAAAAAACTCAAACTACATAACACCTTCTTACTAACTGCGTGTAAAAACCCGACCTTGTCCCTCCAATACCCGCGTAAAAAGAAAGTTGGAAATCGACCTGTTTTTGGACCAAATCCTTAAGGTAAGCGGCCCAGTTTCCGCTACCTTTAGGCCCAGGGCATTAATCAAGAGTAAACCGCTCTTCAATATGCCGCCTATTTCGTTTGTATTTAACGTGTAATGTATTTATTATTAGTATAAATTGCGATTAATGGCAATAAATGGGACAGCGGCGGATACTGGGCCATTTACCTTATGCCAGTTCCTTAACGCATTTTTTTAAACTGATACAATCTAATATCTCCGTTAATATTTTACATTTCATTGATATCGTTAACAGTTTCATCGTGTTAACCATTCCAGTACACGTTTGCATCTGCACGAGTGCGCATCCTATAGTTCGATCTTGCATTCGCAGGTAGAAAATAACCCGAATAAATGAAAAATTTGGGTCCGTTAAAATTGGTATAATCCAGAGGTGTTGCATTTCGGCGCATTTAATTTATTCTCCACCGATAGCGGCGGGGCGCGTGATTTTAGTTTGCATGCATACGTAGCGTGCAACATCGACTAATCGTGCGTCGTTTCGTTCGTTCTTTCTTGCCGGTATGCCGTCGGCCGGCGGTACTTTTACCTTTTTATCTTTTTTTCCGCGACTGCCGGAGAGCTGGCTTTTTTTATGGGTTTTGAGTTGGAGGGTTCGGAGCTCTCGTATTCGTAGGTTGTAAACATATATATACGTATATATATCGGAGCAACTCTCGGCTCTTCAGTGGCGCATTTCGTTTAAAATTACACACCGTCCGCCCGGGCGAGGAGGCTGACTCCGGGTTGGCAAAAATCGAAAAGCGTGCGGCCCGCCACTCTCCCTCGCGCGCACCGAGCGAGCTTTCTACGACGGGTGTATTATATACACACATGGATATTTCAGACCACCCCACCCAATGTAGGTATTGCATACGAAAACGGTGGGTGCTTGTTAGTTGGTTCGCTTTTGAACTTCAATCGAGGCAAATAATTTGCGTCCGTCGAGAGAGGGGGAGGGGGAGGGGGAGGGGGCACGAGAGACCCGTCGAAAACGTCTTCTCGTCTAACTGATGGGCGAGCATTCGGCACCGGGACTTTTGGAGAGTTCCGAAACGAGAGGCAATCAATTATTTTTCGTACCGAACTGTCGAGTACTATTTTTAATTTTTTTATTTTTAATTTTTATATATCTTGGAAAAAATTGGGACGGGTAAATTGCGTCTCCAATGGTGCTCGGCGAATCAAAACATTAAGCTTCGATCAAACTGTCGTTTACTGTAGTGTAATATTCTGAACGGGAAAATGTAAGCCTTTTCGTTATCGGCGGTAATGTCTTTTTTCAGTGAAATAAAAAAATTGTCGATTAGCCTGAATCGACACTCGTTGCATGGGTTAATGTGATGTAGTGTAATTCCCCGTCCACCTGCCCCGCGCCAGGTGGATAACGAAACCTGCACTGAATTACCATTTGAGACCGCAGACGTAGAGGAAAGAGAAAATTGTCTTTTCTTGTGTCTGCCGATTCCGCAGGAAAAGACAATTTTCTCTTTCGCCAGCTCACTGCGCTCTCAAAACGGCATTCAGTACAGATTTCGTTAACGGCAGCGGTGTTTCACATCACCTTAATCGAGTCGGAGCCAACCATCACCATCTCAAAGCTTCCCTATTGCAGATAGGAATAGTTGGACGAGATCCTGCACAGCCAAAAAAGTTTGTAATTTTTACAACTTATTGTCCACGAACGTCCACAATTTGTTATTTGTCAATTTTCCGATCGCACCATTCTGGCTTTAATTTGATAAACAAAAATGCAAACTGAAATTGTTAATGGGACGGGAAATAAGGGGACAGGTTTGTATATTCACACCTGAATAAACGAATTTGTGATTTCTTTAACAAAAATATTTTTACGAAACCTCGTATTTCGATTTTACGAAATAATTTTTTACTGCTGGTATTATTTTTTACTGCACTGGACAAAACATGACCAACACATATCATCCATGATTGAAAAATTTTAATCTTTCGGATACCGAGTTTAATTCTTCGGTGCTAAATTAATAAAGACAATCGACCATTGCCCGCTTACTATTTATGGTATTCATAAGTTTTTTACTGAACACGATTTAAAAATACAATATTGTAGACAACTCTGCTACGCTATCATTTTGCACTAAAATAGCCGACAATGCAAATAAACCCAATGTAGAGTTTCTATACTTTTAAACAAATGAAAATAAATTTTTAAAAATGTGAGGTAGCAATTTTTTTCCACTCTTTTAAATATATATTTTGAACAAACTTGAGGGCGGACAAATTGCGTCTCTAATGGTTATTTTGCGAAATAAAACATTAAGCTTCGATCAAACTGTCGTTAGCTGTATTGTGATATTCCAGACCGTAAAATGTAAGCTGTTTATTATCGTTGCTAATTTTTTCTTCCTCGTGAAGTGTTAGCAAACATTGTCGATTAGCCTGAATCGGTCGGTTGTTTGGTTGGCAAGGTGCGTGACCTTACCTACTTACCCTTTCGACGCCGGTCATTCTTTCGAGTACTCAATCTCATGAACGGCTCGATAAAACTTTATCGTATTCGTACATCCGTCCGTTCGAGAATCTTTCGATTTTCTAAAATATTAATATTTTTTTTATTCTGCTAAATTGGTAGATTTTGATTTTAACTATCCAGCGATGTTTGTTGCCTCTTCAAGGTGCAGCACCTTTGTAATTGCATCAAAAAATCATTACGGATTTTCCACTAGGCGAAAGCAGATATAAAACGGACCATTTTTTAAAATTTTATCGGACACAAAATAAAAAGACTCATAAAGTTTTAAAGAATTTTCACCCTTTCTTCAACAACAATTTTTCCAATTTTTCACCTCGGAGCCGCGCGTGATCTACTTACCTTTCTGCACGGCTCGGCAAAACTTTACCGAGTTTCTACATCTTCGCAGCATCGATACGGTCGTTCAAGAAACTTTCGAATATGTTAAAAAATTGTTTTTTATTTTTTTACATTCTTTCACAGTAGCAGATTGATTTAAACTTTGCAACGACACTTGTTGCCTCTTCAAGTATCGTAACGGCATTGACGAATCCTAACGAACTTTCCACTAGTCGACAGCGGGTGCAAAACGGACCATTTTCACGAATTTCTTCGGACACAAAACAACAAATCTTTAAAAAATAAAAAATAAATCTCACCGATTCAACAAAAATAATTTTACCGATTTTTCATCTCGGAAGCGCTAATCGCGCCGAGCATCGAGTGTTCGAGACCCGCAGCTCCAGCTTAGACGGCCCCCCTCATTGATATCTGGACGATCAGAATAGAGCTGCCATAGGAAAACGGACCGGGCATTAATGACGTGCAGTCTACAGTTACCAGCTCGAATATCGACGAAGCTCACTCTCCCAGAAAAAAAAAAAAAAAAACACAACATCACCCTCTCGATCACCTCGGTTT
Organism: Ichneumoninae sp. B BG-2022a; assembly: GCA_030522725.1. Lineage (NCBI taxonomy): Eukaryota > Metazoa > Arthropoda > Insecta > Hymenoptera > Ichneumonidae > Ichneumoninae sp. B BG-2022a. Next base: position 10,479 of record JAPYZD010005546.1, on the reverse strand, counting down.
AAAATGTGCTCCTCCAACCCGATCCCATCGTTTATTATGTCTATATACGATCCGCAACAAATTGCGATATTCTCCTTCTACGGCTATCCCCACCGGTATCCGCGGGTACATACCGATTGAGATGTTCAACAAAAGATATGGTCAGTGTGAAAGTGAACGCTGGATACAGAATCTCCGAAACGAGAAACGAAATCAGATAAAAGGTGTGCTATATAGTATTATATCCTCGCGAAGATTTCTCGGCCCTCGGTTTCTCTCGTTGCCCCGGCGAACTAATTCGAAGAATCTACCGTATATAACAACCCACACACACACACACACACATATATATATATATATACATGAATCTATATATACATACATCTGTATATATATATATACACAGATGTATGTATGTATGTATGTATGTATGTATGTATGTATATATATATATATATATGCAAGTTAAACGAAGCTTGCCGCAGTATTTGGTAGCGACGGCGGCAGGCAGCGGCACTGATTTTATGTGCCGGGTTGGGTAACGCCCTTACGAGGGTCGACGCGTAACGGCCTGCCTCTCGCTCTGCTGTACTCTCGTATTTCGCCTTCTCTCACGCCGGACCGAAAATACGGGTCGGTACGTTTCGCGGGGTGTGAGAGTAAATGGAGAAAACCGGGCCCGTGACAATATCCAGACGTAGGTCTTTTTATGAGAATATATTAGCTCTCGGTATCGAATCGATATTCCTTCTCTCTCCCGACATCCCTCTAGTTCGGTCCTTCCACCGGGCGAGAGCCGGAACACTCGTACATACGTATAGGAAATATACCACCCAGTGTCCCCCTTCCTCGGGCTCTTTCTCCTCTCTTCTCCGGAATCTACATACTGTTTGCTTGTTTCTAGAAAAAAAGAAAAAGAAAAATGAAATAAAAAAATTTCGACGCCTTGCGCTGTATCGGGTGCACTTTGTTGGATCGATAGAGACCGTATAAAAAATACTGATTTACTCGGCACTCTTTTATCACCCCCTTTCTCGTCTACTTTTCTTGTGTTCTTCTATTTGTTTTATTTTATTTATATTCTTCCATTTCTTTTACTTTATTTATATTCTTTTATTTATATTCTATTTCTTTTATTTTATTCATATTCTTCTATTTTTTAAATATCATTTATATATGTATTTTTTTACATCAAACATCGAACGCTTTATTCACACGACACTGCCTTCTTTTTTTTTTTTGAAATTCATTTCGTCACTCTGCACGGAGGAGAAAAATACGTTTCCATGGATTCATCGACACTCTTCCGTCCGGCCGTCGTTCTCCATCTCGTGACCGTGCAATCGAATTTTTATCGTTATTTTCAGGCGCACGCTCGTCCCTCCGGAGAGATGGAGGAAACACCTGCCTCCAGATACGGTATATCCGAGTTTACGGGAAGCGGCGAGGAGACGGAATTATCGGCTTTTGTACATACGAACACGGTCAGCCCTGACGGGACACGAAAAATTGGGGGCCGACGAGCATGGTATTTTTCTAGGCAGCTTTTAGTCTAGCGCGCGCACCGCTCGGTTAATGGACTGGTGCTCTAACCATGCAGTGCGATTAGTAAATAGATTTTTTTTCCTAAATTATTTTGGGTAGAATAAATCACACGGTGTTGAGAATTTTTTTTATTTTTAAAATATTTCCAGATAGTGCACCAGATTGAGTTTTTTTATATTTCCATATCCCGTGCGAAGTCCGAGTTTGGGCACCGTGCCGAGTCCACGAAGATTTAGCGATTGATCCTTTAAGAACACTTTCGTGTCGGTAATGAGGATGGTTATTTAATTATTGCTTTTTGTGTGGAATCGATTTTTTTACGCTATCAAGGAAAAAAACGAAACCATTTGTCAAAATTCGACGGTGCATAGTTATATTGCAGGTGTTTCATATTAAAACGAAAAAAAAATTATAGGAAATGTGCAAAATGTGGTTGAGAAAATAAAACTCCTACAATTCGTCATAACCGAATATGGGATTTTTTTATTCGTATTATCAGAACGCCGTTACAAGCAATTAATCGCATAGGATTTTTAATTATTTCCTTTTGCCGATAACAAAAATAATAAAATCCCCGCCCCCTCCCCCCCCCACAAAAGAAAATGACTTTCCACAGATCAGAAATATTAAAGTAATTTTTTTATTACACTCGGTGCGTAAAAGGCTGTTTTACGTGAAACGTGCGTAAAACAGCCTTTTTCACACCTTGTGAAGTAAAGCGCAGAACTCTCATTTTCACACCTCGTGAAGTAAAGCGCAGAACTCTCATTTTCACACCTCGTGAAGTAAAGCGCAAAACTCTCATTTTCACACTTTGTGAAGTAAAACGCAAAACTCTCATTTTCACACCTTATGAAGTAAAGCGCAAAACTCTCATTTTCACACTTTGTGAATAAAAATTTGATACGATACTCGTGCGAAAAACTTTTTCTGAACTCCAGGGATTGCAGCACTCACACTCTTCAGAAAAAGTTTTATCGCCTTAGTACCCTAAATTACTATTCCAGTCAAATACGTACAAATTGAAAAAGTAACCATTCTACCTAAAGTATCTCATAACGATGCAAAATCGATCGTGAAAAATGGCAAGAACAAAAATTACACAATTATCGACAAATCCGCAATCGCCGTTCTCATCGCGACTGTCAAATCTCGTCGAGGATTAATCACTAAATTGTTCGTACACCAGTCTCGTTACAAAAAGTTTGTGCCTCGCACCTGACACCTCGTCGATCGGTGGAAGCGTCGGAGTGTGCATGCGCCTGTTGAAAGGATGTAGCGATTAATCCATCAGAATTTTTAATCTCGATAATGAGGACGGTATTTAATTATTGCTTTTTGTGTAGGATCGATTTTTACACTATCGACAAAGAAACATTTCGTCAAAATTCGGCCGTACGTCCTTACATTTCGGGTGTTTAATTGCTTCTTAATAGTAAATGGACACAAAAAACATTATTGAAAAAAATAAAACTGCTACAATTCGTCATAATCCACTGTGGGATTTTTTTCGTCGGATTATCGGAACGCCGTTACAAATAATAAATCGCATGGGATTTTTAACGATGTCTTATTACTGATAACAAAAATAATAAAGCGGTCTTTTTCGCCCTTAAAATTATCCAATCGAGCAGACGATTTTTGCAAAATCACGGAAATTCAATTTTTTATTCATAAATAAAAAGAAAACTTCTTCCCACACATCACAAATATCGGGATAATTTTTTTTACAATAAAATACGTACAAATAAAAAAAAGTATTTATTCCCATCCAATTTCATAACGTCACATTTCGTAACGATGCAGAATCGAATGTCGAAAAAGGAGAACAACAAAAAATTATTCAATTATCGACAAATCCGCAGTCGCCTTTCTCATCGCGACTGTCAAATCTCCTCGAAGGATTAATCGCTAAATCGTTCGTACACCAGTCCCGCTAGAAAAAGTTTCGTGCCTCGCACCTGACGCCTCGTCAACCGAAGTGTCGGAGTTGCGCATGTGTCGGTCAAAACAACACGTCGCTCCGGTTCGCGCTCCGTCGGAGTCGCGTCCTACATAAAATTGCACGTGAATTATCGCGAAATCCGACGAGAATAAACCTCACCGTCGGAACGATTATTAATCCACCGTTTATTATTTTCATTATCCGTCACAGTGCCGCGTGCGGTGTGAAACAACTTTGCCTGTGTAGGATTGTACGTCTTGGCCGGCTAAAAAATCTTATTCAGCTAATGTACATTATAATTGGCCGGTTAAGCCAGCTATTCATTTTTATTGCGAGTTACAAGAAAACTAATGAAATTAATGAGACACTTATCTTTAGCACATTACCCGTTTTATTTATTTATTTATATTATTTGCTTAGATTCGCTTACCTTTAAGATCTTCAAAGTCTTATTCCTATGAACAAATTATGTCTCTCAATACGTCTCTATTTTGGTATAAGAAAGTTTGCATGTTTCGCGGAGATAATAGGAGTACAGAAATTAATAAATAAAAAAGCTAATGTGCCATACATAAATGTCTGATTCATTTAATAAGTTTCGTTGTAAATCTCAACGAAAATTAATAGCCGGCTAAACTCCGGCTAATTTTTAGCCGGTCAAACCATCTTAGCCGACGAAAAAGGCTTAGCCGGCCAAACTATAATGTCCATTAGCCTGAGAAAAAAATGACATAGTGAAAGCAACAATATTGACTTTATACCTTGAAAAATAGTTCCCAGAGGGGAACGTTTACATTTTATGATTACGACAGTGACAAAAAATCATGCTTGCAACTATAATTATAATTTAACCAATTGAATATATACTATCAGAAACTATTTATATAGACGTTCCCCCTGCACTGAGTAAAAGAAATTGTTGGATTAAGCAAATGCGCGGTGACATACGTTCAAAGGTGTATTTGGTTGGCACAACAAAAATGTTTGTTTCGATCGACAAATTTTGAATAAACTGAAGCGAATAATCATTTAACAAAACAATACTTTATTTGTACCAAATAAATAGCAGTTTTGAACGTATGTCACCGCGACTTTTGGTTGATCCAACCAACTTTTCTTCTCAGTGTGGGAACTACTGGTATAGTAGAAAATACTGGTCTTTCTCTCAGTACGGATAAGATTTTTTAGCCGGCTAAGGCGGCTCAACGGTTTGCCCGTGCTGGCCCACATATATAGTACGGCATTTCCCCCGGCCGAATAATACTACCGGGCTCTAATCTAAATTGCTAAGATATTCCGTACTGATCAATTTTTATTATAAACAGTGGTTACTTGGACGGAGCAACGTCGGACGTGTACGTGCCCCGCGTATTATACACCCCGACGGTGTTGCACGCCGTGCGTGCCGCTTCTCGCACTGGTAATTCCTCACTGTCTTCCATCCCATTTGCGTTCCTCGCGTTGCGTGAGAGAGGCTTCGGCTCGACGGATTTGATGCCGTTCTCACCTGGAAAATGGTGCGAACTTAACTTCCCCCCGCCGCCTAGTATTCCACCCCAAACCTTCCCCCCCCCCCCACCCCACCCCACCTCTCCTCCCCCTTCTGTTGTATTATTATACCTCGGCTCCTTCGCCTTTACTCCTCACCGTCTCACCGCGGGCTGTCGCCTTTTCAGCATGCAATCCTTATCCACTCGGGTTGCTCGGAGCTCCTTGGAAATACGAAAAAAAATATCACAAAATACGGAGGTGGAAGAACGATCAGAAAAAATTCTTTGCGTGACGTACTAATTTCCTGCTTAAGTTTCCTACGTGGATTTTTTTGTTTTAGTAACAAATATGTTCTTTTTTATATTTATTTTTTAGCGAGGAAATTATGTATCGTGCTCGGTGTAGATGGGGCATGCATCGAATCGACCTGTGCGATACGGCCCACGATTTTTTGTGGCGTTCCTCTAAGTTGTGAGTCACATTTTTTTATTTATTTTTTTTAGCAAAGTCGACTGACTTATGAATTTTTTAAAATTGGTTATCGAGGCCCGGAGTTGGCAGAACTAAAAAAACATATAAACACAACTTACAACTTATTCATAAACGAACTTTCGTATTATACTTATTTAAGTTCAGATTTTATGGCTGTTAAAATATTTTTTTTCGATGATCATAATAAAGCGTCCAATCCGAGAGATCTTCGATATGCCTGACGGAAATGATGGATCGGTGTCTTATCAGTAACCTTACAAAATTTCATCCGAAGATATCTATCTCACATTCGTTCCACATACGGAGAAACCCTAAACTACGTTCGACATTTCTTTTTCTGCCTTGCCCTCTTGTTTCCCCTTTTCGATAACTTGCCCCAATAACCCACCCAAGTAGGCAACATGTGAGATTTTTCCCGCAGTTAAATTCTTTCGTACGACAAAACCGTGTAATTGTCACGCCTCCTCGCGTACGGATTTTCTCTGCTCGCGTTGAACCGATCTTTTCTGTTCGCGTTGAACCGATCTTCACTGGGATTCGTTCAATCGAGGGCCGCACATTGTAATTGGGCCGCAATTCGAAAAACTGAAAAAAAATACAAACATATATATAGCATATTGATAAACGAACTTTCGTACCAAATGTACCTAAGATAGAGTTTAGGTTTCATGAGTATTTAATTTTTTTTCTTCAAGTATTCCAATCAACCGGAATTATTCAGTATTGCCGTATCAGTAACCTTATCAGTATTTTTTTTTACATTTGACCAGCCAATGAATGGACAGGGCCAATGAATGGACACTTTCCATAAGAGCACGTGCATAAAAAAGTCTATTCATTGGCTTTTTCGTCTGCTTAACTGTCCATCCATTGGCCGGTTTACCCTATAGCACATTTATGTATGAACGTTCGTATTGAATTTGTCCAAGATAGATATAACAGTTCATGTTTTATGATTTTTTTTTCACATCGCAATTTAATATTGGTTCGAACAGTATGTTCAACCTGTATGTTCAAGAAATCTTCGATATCTCTGACGGAAATTCCGTATCGTTGCCGTCCAAAATTTTAAGCGAGCACATCTAGCTGAGATCTAGCCCGGCTGCGCATAAGCCCCAAACAATTCTCTTTTCGCTTTTTCTGCAACTTGCCCCAGTAACCCACCTGTACGCAACACGTGAGACACTTCCCCGCACTTATATTCCTCCGTTCGACAGAACCGTGTAATTTTCTCCCCCGCTCACCGATCTTCTCTGTTCGCGTTCAACCGATCGTCATTGGGATTTGTTCAATCGAGGTCTGCGCATTGTAATCGGCCGTAGTTGAAAAAACAAAAAATACAAACATATATAGCATATTGATAAATGAACTTTCGTATTAAATTTATCCAAAACAGAGTTTAAGTTTCATGAGTATTTAATTTTTTTCCTTCAAATATTTCAATCAACCGGAATTATTCCAATCGGAAATTATTGAGTATTGCCGTATCAGTAACCTTATCAGTATTTTTTTTACATTTGAATGGCTTATATATTTTTTTTAATTAGCTTATCGAGAGCCGTCGTTGGAAGAACTAAAAAAAATACAAATTCATATATAGCACATTTATATACGAACGTTCGTATTGAATTTACAGTCATGTTTTATGAAATCATTTTTATTTATTTTTTTTTCATATCGTAATTTACTATTGGGTTGAACAGTTTGTCCAACTCGCGAAATTTTCGATATCTCCTCCAGAAATTCTGCATCGATGCCGTCCAAAATTTACTCTGGGTACATCTAGCTCAGATCTGACCCGCCTGCGCACAAGCCCCAAACAATTCGCTTTTCGCTTTTTTCTGCAACTTGCCCCAGTAACCCACTCGTACGCAACTCGTGAGACACTTCCCCGCACTTAAATTCCTCCGTTCGACAGAACCGTGTAATTTTCTCCCCCGCTCACCGATCTTCTCTGTTCGCGTTCAACCGATCGTCATTGGGATTCGTTCAATCGACGGCCGCGCATCGTGTCCGCCAGGCATGTATCGGTGTACAGAGTTCCGCGAGGCAATACGAGATGTATAGAGCGAAGCCGTCGAGGACTCATCAAATCGCAATCTCCGTTGAATTCGCCTCGGCTTCGATATTGAACGGGCGGAAAGGGAAGAACAGTGAGAGATGCGGAGAGAGGGTGTTATTGATGTACAGTGCAAGCGGAGAGGAGCAGCGAAAATTGGAAGTTGTATGCGCGAGGGCGGAAAGGAAGGGTTGGGAGGAAGTCTGGTAAACGACGATGACGCAAAGAGCGTGCGGGTGGATGGGTTTGGTGGTGGTGGTGGAGGGGGAGGGGGGGGGGGGTTAGTGTGGAAGGGTGCGCAAAACTTGCTGGTTGCCGCGAGCGAACTCGCTAGAACGGCAGCATGTCGATAGTTAAACGCGACCCAAGCACCCCCGGAAAATTCTAATTCCAATCCGGTAAATAGGTAAATTGGATGAAATGGAATTCCTGGTTAAATACTCTGCCGTTTCATGCGTTTGTAGGAAGTGGCAGTCAGGCGGTAGTTGCACTGTTTAAGTGCCGGAGGCTTATACAGAGAGCGGGATCTGTCGGTGTGCCGGAAACCGAGGAATTGATCGACCTTATCTAACGGCACACTGGCCCGAGTCTCATTTACTGGGTGCTTATTAAATGCTCGTGAGTACGCGGACCGTATCAATTACCTTCGCCCTACACGGGTTATTGATTATCGCCGTATATATAGATATATGTGCGCCCATATTAGATATGGGATATATGTATATATATATACGCACACATACACACTGTTTCGGCTGACACCTCGATCCCTCAGAACTGTCGACCAAACTTCCATACATTTCCGCCTTTAGTTATGTTCATGCAGGTACGTAGCGCAGGTCATGTCACACAATGGCCTTGGCCGTTGGAGTTTCTGTATCGAAATTGTGCGTCGCCTTCATTGCATCGATACGGCCATTTCAGCATTTATCCATTTTTATTTTTTATTTTTTAGTAGTAGTAGTAGTAAAAGATATTTATTGTTTGCTCCTACAATCCTAATTCTGTTTTTTTTGGTTTCGTTTTTTTACACATTACAATCGCATTGGGTGGGTCAATAGGCCATTGGCCGAAGTACTTCTGCTTTTTATTTCTTAATAAAATAAATTTCGGCCTTTAGTTATATTTTTGCACGTATGTAGCGTAGGTCATGTCACACAATGGTTATGGCCGTTGTATTTTATTGTACCGAATTTGAGCGTTATCTTCGTAGAATCGATATGGCCATTTCAGCATTTTTCAATGTTTTATTTTTTAATAAAATTTATTTCGGCCTTTAGTTAAATTTTTGCACGTACGTAGCGCAGGTCATGTCGCACAATGGTCGTGGCCGTTATATTTTATTGTACCGAATTTGGGCGCCGTCTTCGTAGAATCGATATGGCCATTTGAGCAGTTTTCTATTTTTTATTTTTTATATAATTAATTTGTACGTCATCGTGAACTTGTATGTCATCTTTGTACCATCTTTAATATGTTCATTTCAGCATTTTAGTATTGTTTATTTTTTCATAAAATTAATTTCCGCCATTAGTTACATTTATGCACGTACGTAGCGCAGGTAATGTCGCACAATGGTTGTGGTCATTGTAATATTTTGTACCGAACTTGTACGTCATCTTTGTACCATCTTTGATATGTTTATTTGAGCATTTTTCTATTGTTTATTTTTTCATAAAATTAATTTCCACTATTAGTTATATTTATGCACGTACATAACTCAGGTAATGTGGCACAATGGTTGTGGTCAATGTAATATTTCGTACCGAATTTGTACGTCATCTTTGTACCATCTTTAATATGTTCATTGGAGCATTTTAGTATTGTTTATTTTTTTCATAACATTAATTTCCGCCATTAGTTATATTTATGCACGTACGTAGCGCAGGAAATGTCGCACATTGATCATGGCCCTTGTATTTAGTTGTACCGAATTTGTACCTCATCTTCGTAGCATCCGTATGGTCATTTTTTCATTTTTATTTTTATCTTTTAATGAAAGTCATTTAAAACATTTTAATCTCCCACGACACGGTAATGATTATTTTTTTGCGACGACATTCCGCTCCGACATTGCCCTGTGCACAAATTTCAACGAAGAGCCGGAACTCCCGGTGCATACAATTTCCTTCGTTAAATGTTAACCCAGTCGTGAAAATGAAATGACGTATCAACAATAACGCTCGTACGTAGCGCAGGTAAAATCGTATAATCGCCACGGGCGTTGTATATTTTTGGGCCGAATTTGTACGTTATCTTCGTCGCATCGGTACGTCCATTTAAGGATTTTTCTATTTTGATTTTTATTTTTTACATTTCTTTCAAATCAGTAGGGTAGAGCGGGGCAAAACGGGACATTGAACAAAACGCAAGTTTCTAATAATTTATGGATGTCCCATTTTGCCCTATTCATACATCCGAATTGTCTGTCCCGTTTTAACCCATTGTCCCATCCAAAAATTATTGGGATATGGCGTTTTGTCCCACTGCCCCATTTCGCCCCGCTCTTCCCTATATCAATTAATACTTTTACCATCGGTTAAGGCAGTACTAGCGCAATGACATTCGCCGCCTAAGTTTGAGAGGAATAAAAGAGAATTACAAACACTTCTCGATCGGATAAAAGTCTGAAAAAAATGAAGCATATGGAAGATGCTGATAAGATTGTTCGTCCATAATAATGATCCCGAAATGTTATTCGTTTCATTTGTGTTAAAATGTGTTTAAAATCGTAATTTTCAAGTATTAAATAAAATTCTGAAGAAATTCATACGTATTCAGGAAAATTCCCAAATCATTTTCGTAATAAAAGAAATTTGGTTGCCGGGTAATTTGTTGCACAATTTTTTTTTCAGTAATTTGTTATGAACATTCTGAAATTACTATTATGCACAAACAATCTTTTCAGCACCTTTTATATGCTAGAATTTTTTCAGATTTTTTTCTCATCGAGAAGTGTTTGTAATCT
>JAPYZD010005544.1:0-10095 GCA_030522725.1 Ichneumoninae sp. B BG-2022a | reverse complement strand
CTATTATCCCCGGGAAACGAGAACATGCTGACTTTCTTACACCAGAATAGAGACGTATTCAGAGACATAATTAATTCGTGGGAATAAGATTTTGAAAATCTTAAAAGTAGTTCAATCTAAGCAAAGAATAGTACTGAAATGAACAAATAAAACAGGTAATGTGCCAAAGATAAATTTCTCATTAATTTAATCAGTTTTCTTGTAATTCTCAATAACAATGAATAGCCGACTAAACAGCGGCTAATTCTTAGCCGGCTAAGCCGCGGCTAATTTTTAGGCAGCCAAACCATCTTAGCCGGCTAAGACGGCTTAGCCGGCCAAGCTCGGCTAATTTTTAGGCAGCCAAACCATCTTAGCCGGCTAAGACGGCTTAGCCGGCCAAGCTGTAGTGTCCATTAGCCGGATAAGATTTTTTAGCCAGCCAGGACGGCGCAACTGTACAGCCCTAATGCCAATACCAATACCAATATATTTTATTTATTTTATTCTTACATTCGAATCAATCAGCGATAATGTATACACTTATAATTTATAACCAACCAATAGCAGGCTATAACATTTATAGTAGGGCTGTATAGTTAGGCCAGCTAAAATGTCTCAGCCAGGTAAAACAGCTTAGACGGATAATACATTCTTTAGTTTAAAAAATTTTTATTTAAATTTATCTGTGATGATGCACCCCGGTTCTATTTCCTAATAGCGGTCGGCGAAGGATTTCATTGGCACAGGAGGATGTTACAAATGACCCCGCTACCGTTACAAATGACCCCACCGCGACCAAATTCTTACCTAATTTTGTTTGCGTTTAAAGGGGCGGTGTTCGCAATTCCGTGCTACTTTCCGCTTGACATTTTTAAACTAAATACCTAAGACTAGGTTAATGGTACACCATTGGATGCCGAAGCGTTAGATTCTCGGGTTCGTTGGTAAAAAAATAAAAAACGGTTTTCGTTACTTTTGTCTCCGGTCTCCCCTACGTTGTCGAAGAATTCTCGAAGAGCGTGAGTTTGCCTCGCCGGCTGCCTCGGTCTCTCTCGTGCCATTTCCTCGACTTCCGGTCCGCAACGGAAAGGGGGCAAACAGTTTACATGTACGAGCGTCGAAACGCGACGACTCGAATTGCAGGGGCATTGCAAGTTAGCCTCTTCCGCGACTTGCCAGGCACCGCTCTCGGTAGCGCGTACTCGAAAGAGACCTCGCCTCGTTGCCCTCTACTTCCTCTCTCAGCTTCCAAGCTCTCGGGTTTTCTATGGTCGTTTCTCGGGCCGAGCTCGGGGTCTAGCGCGACTCCTCCGCGTTCTCTCCAACGTTTTTCCACTCGCTGGACGATTTCGGCCCGGCCGTCCGACCACTGAAGCTAACGGACGAGCAACTTCCGGTACGGTGGCTGCGCACTTTCATTCAGTGACCGAAACGTCTCTGGCAAGATGAATTCCTCGACTCTTTTACCAGTGGCTGATGCTCTCTTTCACTGCGGTATCCTTCGCATCCGCCGGTACACTTCCACCGCGTTTCGGGCTTCCTTTCCTGGGGAACAAAAAGGAGGAAGGAAAAACAAACGGGGAGAAAAGAATGTTCCTTTGCCGTTTGTGTTATCCTTCGCGGTGGCCCCGGCACGCCGAGTAATCAGGGAACGAGGCATTAGGAATTGAGGAAGCTAACTCGGGCTTAGAAAAATAAGAGGAGAAAAAGGTTGAAGAGTTTGAGGAGAAACTTCACTGTTCGACCTACGAGAAGCATGAGAATGCTTCTGATCTAATGAGTCTTCAGAAAAATATGGCAGGTTGCGGAGAGACGGAGAGGAATCCAGAGCTTTGGCAAATAGCGAGAGCAGAAAACGAGGCGTTAGGAATTGAAAAAGGAAACCTGGGCTGAGGCTCGCCAGTGATCTTACTAGAAGCCAAAAAAATAAAATAAAAGGTAGAGGACTATGAGCAGACATTTCACTGTTCGATCTACGAGAAGCATGAAAATGCTTCTGGTCAAATCGGTCTTCAGAAAAATGTCGCATCTTATAGGAAGACAGAGATGAATCCAGACCTTTGGCAAATAGCCAGATCAGAAAACGAGGAATTAGGAATTGAAAAAGAGAAACTTCGGCTGAGCCTCGCGAGTGATCTTATTAGAAGCAAAAAAAGAAAAAAGAAAAGTTATAAGAGTTTGAGCAGAAACTGCACCGTCCAATCTACGAGAAGCATGAAAATGCTTCTGATCAAATGGGCCTTCAGAAAAATATCGCATCTTATATAGGGAGTCAGAGATGAATTCCGACCTTTGGCAAATGGCGAGAGGAGAAGAAGGTTGACCAGAGCCGCCCCAGTGTCGTGGCCCATGAGAGTTATTCTCGTCGGATCGCCGCCGAAGGCGCGAATGTTCTCGCGCACCCAGTGCAGTCCCATCGCTATGTCCTTTAGGGCCAAATTTCCGCCGGATCCCGTGGCGGTGTCGGGCATCGGACGGGTCCTCAGGAATCCTGAAAATAAAAGAAAAAAAAAATCTCTAACACGAGAATTCCTCGATTTCTTCGTTACAACGACGATGTGGCATATCGCACGCCAGAGGTACGAAGAGATGCGCGTCAGAAAGTTGAAAGGGCTGTGAATTATTATAATGACACAAAAAAAAAAAAGAAAAAAATTGAGGGGCAAAGGATACATTGCACGAGCCTCGCTGCGAAATTTTTTGCCGACTCCGGGTAATTCCACTTCCGCCCTCGCACCGACGGTAATTACGGATGCGGCGGGGAGTTTCTCCCGGTCCTCTGTGTTAGCTTAGCTGGACGGCAGAAGGATTTACCAGGCTATCCTTCGTGACGGTTCCTTTGGTCGCATCCGCACACATCCCTACAAAAACACACACTCCCGTACGTAGGGTAGAGCGGGGCAAAATGGGGCAACGGGGTAAAACGGGGTTTATGGGCAAAACGTAATTTTCCAATAATTTTTCGATGCCTGAATTCGCCCTATCGGATACATCAGGCTTTTCTCCCCAGTTTTGCCACCTTGTCCGATCCAAAAATTATTGGAAAATTTAATTTTGCCCAAAAAGCCCGTTTTGCCCCGTTGCCCCACTCTCCCCTATATTCTTCCTCTATAATGCAGACGGCCGAGATCAGGCCGGAGGGCAGGAGCTCCGGGTTCCCGGTGCTGGCCAGCACCCGCTGCGGCTCTGGAAAGTTGGAATTACCCTCGCGTGGACGAAGCGGCACTAAATTTCCACGTCTGCCATTACCACAACTCGCGTTATTTCCCGCCGAAGATATGTGTGTTTCGTGTGTCGGTGTTGGCTCGGAGACCAGAAGGAGATGCCTCGGCGAACTTCGGTGTACTAGCCTGCTCTCGCATCCTATACAGCTTCCGCCCCACCATATGGAGCAGATATCTGCCCCCCAGTTAGTACAACGCTCTACCGTGCCACTCGTACACGAATGATAATGTTACTCCTCTTCAACGGTCGCGCGGTTGGCTCGGTAAGTACCTACCTAAAATCCCGAGGCGATAGTTGAGGGTAATGACAATCACGTGGCCGGCGCTCGCGAGTACCGAACCATCGTGAACGTTCCCCGTTCCCCACTCGAAGCTTTCACCGTGAACGTACATTATCACTGCGTACGGAGCTTCCAGTCCTATTGATCCTGAAAATAAAAATAAAAGGTTCATTATCATCGCGCATAAAAAAATGTTACTATATACAGGGTGTCTCATTTTAATCTTACACCTGATTTATCGCGAAAAATACGGCTCCGATCAAAAATTGAGTTCAATGAAAGTTTTAGGGTTCGAAGGGGGACGTTCAAAATTTTTTTTTTTACCACAATTCAAAACGGCGGTGCTAAGATGGCCTTCATTTTTTTTTAAATGGAAACACGACATTCTCACTAAAAAATTTGTCCGATCAAAACTAACAACTTTTGGAGGAACATTTTTTTTATACAGTCCATAATTTTTAGAGTAGAACGGTGGTTTTGGTGGTGAACCATAAAACTTTCATTAAACTCAATTTTTTATCGGAGCCGTATTTTTCGAGATAAATCAGGTGTAAGATAAAAATGGGACACCCTGTATAAATTTAAAATACATGGAAAAATACCCGAAAGGAAAATTATAGTTGGATGGAGTTGTCGTTTACTTTTTTGTTTATTAACGGATAGCGCCTTGGCCAATAATCGAAATACACACGTGTCTTGTAGTTACTTTTATCTTTCTGCTTAGAAAAGAAGAAAAGGAAAGAAACGAAGAAAGAAAAATAGTAACTACTACCTGTCTCCTTTTAGCTTCACTCGGATAATATTGAATTTAGAATGTTAATTTTTTTTTATTTCAACAGAAAAAGAGAAGCGACCGTTTTCGCTTTTTGTAACGTTTTTTTATCAACGACGTATTACGAACATTTCAGTTAGCGATTTTTTACAATGAGGAAGCCATGTGCAAATTACCTTGCACCCTCTTTTTAATGCCTAGATTACCGCTACGACCCTAATTGGGAAAAGTACTTGGAACAACTACTTCAAGTACCCAAAGTACTGCACAAATACTTCAATTGCTAACGGTACTTGATACTCCAAGTACTTGCGATATTTGTTGGGGAGAGCGGGGCAAAATGGGGCAATGGGGCAAAACGTGGGTTTTTGGACAAAACTAAATTTTCCAATAATTTTTGGATCGGACAAGGTGACAAAACTGGGCAGAAAAGCCTGATGTATCCGATAGAGCGAATTCCGGCATCCAAAAATTATTGGGAAATAACGTTTTGCCCAAAAACCCTGTTTTGCCCCGTTGCCCCATTTTGCCACGCTCTACCCTACATGTACTTTGTACTTGAAGTGTTTTTTGGTACTTTGCCCAGCTCTCCCCAGACGGTCTAGACACGCAAGCGTTGAGTTCGCTATAGTGAAATAATAATTGCTCACTGCCAGTGCATCGATCGTATCGAAGAGGAAACGAGGAAATTGCCCTGGAACGAGGAAATTAACTTTGAATTCGACTCAATCTTAAGGCTTTCCCGAGCACGATGGTGAGTTTCCTCTGTTGCAAAAGAACCCGAAGGAGTTTTTTTTTTCTCTCATAGCAGTCGGTGGCACAGCGGCGAAGTCGGAGCCAAGAGGAATAATATGTCGGACGGGGTTGGAGAAATTCCATCGTCGACGAGAGAGCAACTCTTCGCTCTTTTCGCGACGTTCTATATAATCCTATAACTCTCATTCTCTCTCAGTTCATCTCCCCGGTCATGAGCAGAACTTGGCTCGTTATTTATGCTGATCCCGAGACGAGAGGACGAGGAGGCCGGTGGAGGGGAAATTTCATGGAAACGACTTTGACCCTCCCGCCCCATCGAGAGCCGCGGGCGGTTAATTAATCGTGCAGCAGCCCGCCGCGTTGCATCCAGCACGTCTAGGATCTTCCTTCCTCTCACGATGCACAACTCCCGTGAGCTCAACTCTCGCCATCGGCGAGTCATACTATATCATGTAAAGCGGCACGGTTCGCGCGTTAGGTGCGGGACGATGAGCTTCCAGCGCTTTGCCGAAACACGCAACCGGCTCGGCTGGCTGGAGGATAAGGGATCCCGGCTTAAGCGATCTCATTTTGCCGTTCGACGCGGAGATATCAAGATTCCCCGACGATGTTCTGCCGAGATATTGTGGTAACGTTTTTTTTAGTTGTTTTTTTTTTGGCATTCCGTCAGCTGGTTGAGAAATGTCGACCAGCTGACAGAAATCCGACTTAAGGCCTCAATTTTGTTAATGTTCTACGTGATAACTGGAGACTGTACAAAAAATTTGCTTGAAAATTAATCAACGGTACTGGAAGCCGTTTTACATAAACTGTTTCTGAAATTCCAAACGCATGTTGCAATTTTACAGTAAAATTTTTATTTTTTATGCAAATTTTTGTGAATTTTATGAAAAAGATTAGTAGTTTTAATATCTGGTATTATAATTTTATTTTAAAAAAGTACATTAATATTGAATTAATGTAAGTAATGGAAGCAAATTCATCATTATGGTAGAAAGTCTCCATTTTTTTCTCCAAAGAAACAGTCGACCCTCCTTAATTCCTTGCCTTACAGAAATGCAAATAAATCTCCATGTTTCTATTACTCGGTGGTAGAAAAATAGTTTACTTTTTTTTGCAACGCCACTTATACGCCACCGGTTTGAAAATCTCAGAAAATGGACGCTGTTCGCGACGTCTGGCGTTTCGATTTCCTTTAAGTCGAACGAGAGGCGGGGAGGGCGACTAATATGTCGAAGTATGTAGCGCGATAGATCTTCTGAAGAAGGTATTATACCGTGCACTTCCGTTTCCGGTTTATAACGAACGAGGATGCGAACATTCCGTCCCGAGTGCCACGGCAGATTCTCATTATACGCCGTGGCTCGCGTTCAGCTCGCGGAATATTTCAAGTTACTCGCGAAATTTGCTTTTTACCCGGAGATCCAACGACCTCTCTTCGCCGGGAATGTACTCGAGAGGTGGAGGCTCCATTTTTTTTCATCTCGATTCATGTTCGACGGAATTTACTGTGCAAATTTTTCACTACTTTTCCGAAACCTCGGCGAGAATTATTAATAAAAGATTTCCCATTCTGTTGTCGCTATAATAGAGAAGATACATAATCTATTCTATATCCGTGCCAAATTAACGTGAAAAAAATGAAAACATCAATTTGCTTCAAACAAACCAAATTCTCGAGTTTTACAGAGAAGATAAGTTTAATATTTTTTTTAATCAACTGTGCAAATTTCTCAAACATTTCCGAGCTCTCGAGCTTCGTGAAAGGAACCATCAGTTCAAACATTACATTATATTTCAAATACAAAAGATTATGTAAAGATATTAATAAAAGATTCTCGATTTCGACGACGTTACGTCAGTGAAGATAAGTTTAACATTTTACAATAATATATATATATATATATATCATGCAGAGCATCAATGCGAATAATTTTCTCCATACAAAAGACGTCAATTTCCATCCATTTGTCTATATCCTTTTTCTCATGCCCCTCATCGCCTGCCGCTCTCTTTCCCTTGTTCCTCCAGCTTTTGTGAAGAGAGCCCGTTCTCAAACTCCCCCCGGCCAGCGAACAGTCGAGGAATTTGCTATTCAATCAAGCACGTCGTCTGCTCGAGCTCCGGCTCTTCTCTCTATACCGGCAACTTCTGGCACCGAGGTTTATCCACTTATGCCGCTTGGTCGTGTGTCTCTATGCTCCACTCGCACGTAAACCGTTCCGACCCGCCTCCCTATCTGAGCTAGGCACGAGACCGAAAGTGAGAGAGGGGAGAGGAGAGTACAATCTTCGCTCTGATTGCTGCTCGAGGAAAACCCAGCGAGGAGCTTCGAGCTTTTGAACCCTCTTGCACGAGACACCGCTCCGCGCCTGCGGGGTGACTATGCGTATACGTGTTTCCACACTCCGAGAACAGACGCTGCCACTGTTCTGTGTACAAAGCGATGGTAACGACGTATACGGCTATACTACCCAACTTTGCCCCCCCCCCTCCCCGCGCCTCGATGGGATGACATAGAGTTTGGAGATTGTTGACACATCAGCCTTGGAATTCCTTGCCAAAGTTTATAAACCTCAAATTCTCGGTGTCGAGACAAAACTCTGGAACTTCCGGTTGCGCATAACTTACGGCGCAACGAGCGTCATTGTACGAATCGCTTTCGGACTATTTCTGTCGCCACTTTCAAACCGCAAGTACGTCGCTTCCGGTTTGACATTCTCATTTTTTGACCGGAAGTGACGTCAAACCGGAAATACGTCACTTCCCGTTCGATAATCTCATCTTTGTGTGAGCGAGGCTCCCCTAACGGAACTGAGGCGACCATGGGCAGACTTTAATAGACTAATGCACAATGTTCAAAATTGTGACTTGCTATAGACTCGTAGATAACTTTTATTTTGGCGTCGTTTTTCTGTAACCCTTGCAATCATCGTTGTATAGTCTATTTCTTTGATTTTTAGTTGCATGTGGATTACTCGAGTCCATCAAAACAGAGTTGCTTAAAGGTTAAAAGTTTGAACGAAGCGATCAGTCTTATTTCAGTATACTCGAAGTCTCGTCATAGTCATTGCAACTCGTGGATGCATGTCTAGTCAATCCTAGTGCGACTGCGATGCAACCCAGAATTCGTGGTTGCACCAGTTCGCTTTCTATCACGCCAAGAGAGGAGCCCAGACTTACTTCTTTCACCTTAACTATCAGAATGGCTACTACAATTCGGTGCTGGACGTTTTCATCTTTGAAAATCATTCACTCTCGAAAATGATGACGAGAATGTTGCTATTTCTCGATCCACTTGTTTATTTGTTTGCTTAATTTCGAATGGGAATATGTCACTTCCGGTTGGAAAATGAGATTCTCAAATCGGAAGTGACGGATTTCCGGGATCGCGTCACTTCCGGTTTGAAAATCTCATTTTTAGACCAGAAGTTACGTCATCTAGGGGAAATCTCACTGTCGATCGAAAAATGAGATCCACAAACCGGAAGTGACGTCATACCGGAAGTGCATCACGTCCGGTTTGAAAACGTCACTTTTCGACCGGAAGTGACGTCAAATTGAAAATATGTCGCTCCTATTTTGAAAACATCATTTTTCGACCAGAAATTACGTACTTCCGGTATGACGTCACTTTCAGTCGCAAAAATTAGACTTTCAAACCAGAAGTGACGTATTTCCGATGTATGGATTAGATACGGTGTCGACATTAATAAAATTTAAAAAAACAGGGAAGAACAAAATTATATAAAGTTAGCCGCGAACTAACGACCCTGAGATTTACCTCTTAGGGTCGTTAAGATTTTAATGCACTTAACCAAAATAGTTGTAACATTTTTTTTTTTTACATTATTGATGTGTACGTGGCGAGACTCACCGCTTCCAGGTATGTACAGATTGAGCGTGAGACAGTCCTCGCTCTGATTGCCGAGGAAGGTAACCAGACGCTTTAGCTGCATTGCCCTTCCATGCGGCATTTGTCCCAGAGCTAAAGTGATATTGCTCACGTCCGGTATATTTTGGGGACAGACGGGACCGAACGAATCGGCCAGTCTTACGTCCCGCCACGGAATCGGAGCCGCCGGTGGTCTCAGACGAAGGTCTCCTACGGGAGGTGCAGCGTACGGCACTCCTCGAAATACTTCCACTGGATCCAGATGCCGCCCGCTTAATTCCTGCACATAAAAGGAACAAATAATTATTAGTCATCTGTTCTACCGTACAGTCGCGGCAATTCCTTTTGTCATTAGGAGAGACCCGGGCAAACAGGACGGGGCAGTTGAGAACCGAGAACCGTCCGAATTATCTCCGAACTACAAATTCACTGTTTAGGGAAGAACGGGGCAAAACGGACTGTTTTTACCAATTTTCCACGGAACATGAAAAAAAAAACATATAATTTCTATTGCGTGGTCCATTTTACCCCGGCCTTCCGTCCGGCCGCTCTCCTCTCTTCACTTTCCGAACACGGTTCACAAAATTCCAATTTTCGCGATCCCATTGTACATATTGACCCATTGCCAATTTATGTTTTCTGATTGGTCGCTCCGAAATTCCCCGAACTCGCGCTAATAAAAGCAGAGGCGATGTCGCTGTTCTCGCCCCTAAAAAAAATAAAGTAAAAAAGAGGCATCATAACTCGCTGGTATGATATGTACAGAGCGGCCGGAAAATATAATCGATGCGGTCGAATAACAATTATCGCAACCGCCTCGTGCAATTTAGAGGAATTGCGCGGTTTCGTCGAACGTTCGGGCTGGAAAACGAGCAGCCTGATAAGCTCTTTTGAAACAAATGATCGATGAAACCGTTCCCGTTGGCGTCCGCGGCTTTCTACGCAACACCGAGAAGCTAAACAGGTGAAAGGATCGGTCGACAGCAAAAAAAAAAAAAATCACGTGTACGAGGGCCAGCTCGAATCACCATTTTCGAACGAACGTTATACCGGCAAATTAGTGCGTTGCAATATTTTATTGCAGAAATTTGGATATTTGGATATTTGGATATTTGGATATTTGGATATTTGGATATTTGGATATTTGGATATTTGGATATTTGGATATTTGGATATTTGGATATT
>JAPYZD010005543.1:0-20004 GCA_030522725.1 Ichneumoninae sp. B BG-2022a | reverse complement strand
AATTATTATTATGCAAAATTAATCTTCTCAGTACCTTTAGTATACATGATTTTTTCAGATTTTTACACCATCAAGAAGTACTTGCAAGTTTCTCTTATTGTTGTCGAACTTGTGCAAAATCAGCGCACAGCGAGACTCCCTCCTTAAAAAAAAAAAAAAAAAAACGATCTTGTCCCGACGGTGCGAGAACGAATCCTCTTCGCCTGCGACGAACTCGCGCGTCGCTGTTGGGCGTGTAAACGGAAACGGGTACCGGTTAATCGAAGAGAGGAAAGTGACTATGGTACTTATTATAGATAGTACAGGGCATTTATTATAAAGCGGTAAACAGAGGAGTGCTCTCGAGGCAGGGAGCACCGGATGGCTCTTCTTCGCGGGTTAATTCTAATCCGGAAATCGAGGCTATCGAGTGCAACGATCCTACACACGGGAGCCGAGCACTCTCTCACACGTCGGAGGCGAACGCTAAGGTGCTAATCGTGAAACCGGAAGTACAGAGAGACCGCCCATTGTCCCCGGCGCGCATGTTCTCCCCTGCCGCAACATGCGAGACAGCGCGGCGCTAATTCGTTGGCTGCGAAACTCATCCGTCGATTGAGAAAGCCACGGTTGTATGTGCGGGTATTTTATGCCAAGGTGCATTTTTTTTACAAAGCGATGAATAAAAAGGCGGTGAATAATAAAAATGTTTTATTAATATCTATATACGAAATGGCGTTCCTTAAGAAAAAAAAGGAACGTCGGTTCTGTAGCTTCATTTTCACTCTGTGTAGAGCGGAGCTTTCTTCGTCACAATTCAGTTAAAACATTATTTTTTCTTCTCACGACCGTTTAATTTTTAGTTATTAAAAAAATATCTCGTAAAAAAATAAATATAACGGAAAAGGAAATGTGTCGTTCCACGATTCGATCGTGTCGCGTATCGGCGATCGTTTTGTTTAATTCTGTCGATCGCACTCCATGCAACATCCGTCACGCAGGCACGATAGCCGTACGGACAATCGTGATGCGAGTGACACGCATAGAACGGCGTCGGACAATAAAAGGTATAGAAAAATAAGACCGAGTGGCTTCCGGTCTGTTGCAAAAATTCAGTCGCGAGATGCAGCGATAGTGGATTCTTCGGCGCTGTTTCGAGTACATCTTTCTGCCAGTCGGTTCGCAGCACGCAATGGCCAGGCGTACGTATACACGAACATGCTCATCACCGAGGTCATCTTCATCCAGGCCTTGGTCAGCGGGGAAAGTGGATTCCCGAGTCGGCTAATTAATACACTCGCGCTGGTGCAGCGATGTTGCGCACCGCGCACACATGTGCACACACATGAGTGCAATTAATGCAAACAATACAGTCAACATTTTTGTGTAACTGCAGCTGTTGAACGTCGATATTTTGCTCATTGCGAAGATCCAAAGGTCGACCAGAAGTTCGAGGCTGGAGGATCGACCGAATCATCCGTACCATCGCTTTCGCACTGAGACAGATTGCAGAGTATTCCGCCGAATCTGGAGATCAGTTCTATATTTGTTCTTCCCATGTACATTACCGGAACTCTTCGTTCCAATCAATGGATCGTCTTGGGCTACGATCTCCGACTACACGGAGCATGTACACATGTATGAGTGTAATTAATGCACGTAATATAGTGAACATCTTTGTGTAACTGCAAATGTTGATGAACGTCGATTTCCCCGCATAGCGAAGATCCAAAGGCCGACCAGAAGTTCGAGGCTGGAGGATCGAATCATCCGTATCATCGCTTTCGCCAGTCTCGTTAGAGTGTTCTACACTGAGACAGATTGCAGAGTATTCCACAGAATCCGAAGATCAGTTCTACATTTTTCTGCCGTGTGCATTACCCTTCGTCCCAATCATCGGATCGCCTCGGGCTGCGATCTCGCTGCAACACGGAGTATTCGCAGCTCAAACAAGCAAGCGGCAACAGCGGTATCGTGTATCTTCGGCTCACTTATGAATACAACCAAGTACGAGCTGCATACATATATATATATGCATATATATCTATATATAGATAGAGATATAGATATAAGAACGCCGGATCCGTGGCCACTCGACTCGCTGATTACGCGGAACGCATTAAAATCTCGTAACGACCGCGACGTTATGACTTTGCCCACCGGCTCCATCGGACACGCTGGCGAGGCTCGATGTGCATTTCCTTGTGTACTATTCGCGTTATTTCCTCCAGGACTCTATGGTAGCGTCGGCGAGATCGCGGTTCCGGACGGTGGTACGGGTAGTTACCGTAAGGTCCAGAACGGCTCCGGTCGCGAAGCATCCCACCGAGGGGGTTCGGCCCATTAGGGTTATCCAATCGGAACCGAAACTTAATCGTTTATAAAATCTCTCCGGTAGCGCGCACCGGTAGTGTCGAAGATAAAAAAAATATTTAAAAAATTTAAATAAAAAGAAATACCTTGTATATCGAGTAATACCGCACAATCTCGATGCATCGTACTCGCGCGAAGCCTCGCGTACGATCCTGCTGGCGCAAGGGTCACGGTGGATGCGCCGCGAGGAGTTGGGCTGTGTAGCCGGCTCGCGAGCCGTCCGCAGCCTACGGTTGCACAACAGCAATATCACCGGTGCGATGCAGCAGTAGCGCGACGTAACTCTCGCAAGGTAAGACTACTCCGAACTCCGGTGCGTACATTTACCCCCCGCGGGTCTACTCGCTGGTCCTGCGTGCCACGACGAGGAGCACCCTGAGAATCGACGCGCGATTACCGGCATAAGCCGGAGCCTCGGCTCGCCTCTTCAGGGCTATCATCGCACCACAAGTACAGACCCGGCCGGTATTCATCCAGCATGTACCGTGCGTTATAAAATCTCGGACTACGGCTACTAGGAAAATCTCGGCTACACGGACAGTGGAACACGCTGGAAGCGAGGACTCGCCACTACGCTGTTCGGTCGGATATAATGTAACCGTAACGGCCAGGAGGGATCGCCGAGATATGGAAGAAGTAGCTCAAACATCGCGCTGAAAACAACATTAATGCGGAATATTATGTTCCGTTGAAATAACGGATAGCGACTCTGCCGCGGAACTTTTCGCGAAAGAGCCGACTTCCGGTACACGTTAACGGAGATAGATGGATAGAATTTCTTTAGTACCGGGATAAAACCCCTAAGTACCATAGCGATTGGAGAGTAGCAATTTCGTGTAGATTTTACTTAAAACTAAGACAGGCATTCTACAGAGTAAGCGAAGTTTAACGGTTTAGTGGAAATAAAATTTAAAAAAGTTTACGAGGGTCGAAGATCTCAATAAATTCAGAGACGACACTTTGCAAAGTCGTTTCGCCGCTGTCAATCGTTCGAGATCGACGACGGGATAATTAGATTTCTTTTTTGATGTCGCCAACCGCCGCTAAATTTATTTCTATCGGTCGTCCAGCGAATTTGTCGACACTTCCTTCTCTCGACGAGATCCAGTCTCGCAGTCAACGCTGCTGGCTACCGGGTTCGAAAAGTCTCTCGCTGTTAGCGCGGACAGCTTCGCAGTTGCCCCGGTGTCATAACCACTTCGACTGGTTTCACCTCAAAACGAGCGATGGAATGGCTTATTAACCATGTATATAGTACGAACCGTGTGTGGTGTAAGAAGTCGAGTTTGTACCGAACGACGGCAAAAATAAAGTCGCTCATAGTTCGCTCATGGTCTAACAAGCGTATTTTAAACGGAGGCCGCGTCTTTTCATGAGCTATACAGCGTGCTGTATATATAACATCGAGGGAGAGTGAGCGATGGGGGGGGGGGGGGGAGCGAAAACGAGCGAGTAACTTTAAACTCTCTCGTCCTTCGCGAATCGCTACGGTTTCAGGGTTTTCAAGTAAAACAGGTTTAAACCGACAATACGAGTCGTCAGCAGTGAGTTGCTGCTCGTACATACATGTATAAACATGCCGTGTGTCCCCAGGCGTTTATTACGACGGCGACGACAGCGAAGAGAAATAAGGCACGATCGGCCAACTTATATTACACTTGCCTCTAAAACGTTTTTTATTCACACTTGAACAACTTTCGTTTTCGGACAAAAACCTTCCGATATATAACAGCCGGGATCGTGAGCCGATGAAAAGTATGTGGAGAAAAAAAGAGGTTGGCGCGAGCTTCGGCCTATCGAGGAAAAAAATATCTCTAGGTAACTTCGTGAACGAGAACGCGAAATGTGACGAAAAATTTATAAAAATTCCGTCAGTTCGAAAACAGCCCCGAAAATTTCCCGAAAATATAGTTTTATTGAGAAAAGGAGAAGACACGTATGCATCAAAAAAGTAGACAGTGTTGTAAAGATTTGCGTGGATAAGTAAAAGTTAGAGTCCGTTGAATGCCGCGCCGTTCATGCAAAATGTTATGTAAGACCGCGGCGATGGCTCGTGCCCATTAATCGCCGGAGATAATCGCACCGGCGGCATAACGAGCGGGGTGGTACGCTTTCACGCGAAGATATATAGACCCAGGCTGCACCTATACCTCAGCCGGATTAGGTAATTTATCGTGGCGAATAAAGAGCACGGAGGCAAAGTCCTTCGGAACGGTTAAATTTTGTCGCTGAAGAGTTTCAAATTAAAAAACAGCGACGACGAGAGAAATCTCGCCTATTCATCCCGAATGATCGGAATGGAAGCGTCGAATATCATCTTCCGATGAAGTTCGAAAGTGGTTGTAGTTGCTGGTTACAGTGGAAAACCACGCGCGATCAAGCTCGAGGATACACAGTATATATATATATATATGTACATAATCTATAGTTAACCACGCGCAATATCGATTTCCCCACCGCGTCCGCGCGATCGATTAGATAACGGTTCGTTTAATTGGATAAAAGTTAACCCAAGGCCACGCTCGCGAGAGATCCACGGAAGTTATGCGATTTCCCATCTCGCGAGATGATTGCATATGATATCTTACCCTATCCAAGTGCGGCGAGTGATTCCGCGTGTATGCCGTGTACATATTATTTTGCCTTCGATGAAATTTCTTCGCTACTTATTTTTCAATTCTCAAACTACGTAAGGCACGCCGGGGGAAAATGGTAACGCTGCCAGATACAGACAAGCCGTATAACGAGGTATCGCAGATATCGGTGAAAAAATTAATTCCAACAAAAATGCCCCACAAACAGGAAGTCACTTTTCCACTCCATTCGAAGAATTTTGTATCGAGGAAACACCATGTGTTTATTACATTAATTCCATGCAAGTCTCCAGTTGAGGAGGGGCACTTGGAACAACAAAGGCTGAAGTCCCTTAAGGGGAAATATAATAATAAGGACCTAAGTCCCCTGAATTCTTGAAAAATTGGCACAGACAAACCCATAGTTTAAAAAATATATATACAAGTTCTAACACGCCGAGATTCCTTACCTTTCCCGGTGTCAGGGACGCCGAAGTCTGTTGCAGGCCCGGTTGAAGATGATATCTCTTAGGTGTGAGCATCGCTGGTGGCGCACCGAGACTACCCGGGGCGACAGCGACGCTCGTCATTGTCATTTCCGGCTCCGCCGGAGCTCCCGAGCGACTCAAGTTCTCTGCCTCTTTGAGAAAAAATTTCGCTGCCTCTCTTCGCGCTTATCTTCTCGCCGATTACGCTGTTGCGTTTCTCCCAGGCTCTCATCCTCGTCGCAGCTTCTGCAAAAATAAGAAGAAAAAAGCTTATTAGGACACTGATGGACCGATTGAACGAGACGGAAGTCTTTTGTCCAAATATTGTGCTGTCCAGCGCAGCCATACAGAAATCCTTGTTGCGCCGGTGTGTTGCGTAAAAGCGAAACGATCACTCGAGTTACATAACACTCCACAATGGCCCACTGGCGTGACGCAATAATTTTTTTATCCCCCCCTCGAAAGAGCAGAGTGCGGGCGGGAGATCAACGAATTTCGCAAGAAACTTCTTTCGGCTCTCTGGCGGTTTCGTCGACTGCAATAATACCAAATCCTTTCGCGGGAGGGAGGGGGGAGGGGAGGGGGCGGTCCGGAGCTATAGAAAGTCGAGATCGACAACGTGCTGACCTCGCGCACTCTTACCTTCGAATACTGCTTTTAGATGAGAAAAAATAAATAAATAAAGAAATTCGAGCCAATTAATCGAGTCTCTGGATCCCATGATCCATCGGCAGGGTTGCTGAGAGGATGTAAAGGTGATTTGGGCCAATTAAAAATAAGTTAAAAATAATAGCTCCTTTTACCGGGTGACCGGGTTTATCGGAGTCATCGTAGTACACATCATACCGTCGCTGCGCCATCCAAATATGTCTTAATCGTGTGTCTCGCGTTTGTCTATAGCGCGCGCGTAGCCCATGAAGGGGTCGGGCGCGAATACACGTACGTCTGCGATCGTCGCGTGCGTACGTGCATGTAATATATTATTAACAGGATACTTAATTGCCACCTTTGCCGGATGTTATTGCTTTCGAAGAACTGTCGATCTATAGATCCTTAGATCCACAGATACGCCGATCTATAGATATGTAGATCCATAGATCGTTGGAGAGATCCTCCAAGAGTATTCCTCCTATTATTATCATCGGAGACTCGAGATTTATATTGTGAAATCGAGAACTGGTTATATTAATTGTCGTACGATCTACACCGCGCAGAGTATTTCACTGTGTCACTGTAACTGCGCTCGGACCATAAGTAAAATAAGCCTGACTTTCACCGTGAATACATTTTCGCATTCGCCATTGCGTGGAATCGAAGGGAATCCAAGTGTAGAGATGGAAATCGGACGAACTTGGGATAACATGGATACACGCCGCACAGTATGGATAGCTGTTATGGCAAGAAAACAACGACGCTTTCCCGAGAGTGGTGTGTGCACCTCTCTCGCCATGCGTCGGCGGCGTCGACGTCCCGTAAATCTTTCGATGTGTTCGAAACATCCACGGAGTAGCTGCAGATACGGAGGATGATGGATAAGTACACGGCCAGGCGCCTCTGCGCTGCTCGGGCTATGACTGATGATTTCCACTCGTGCCTTCTTCACCCCGCAATGGCAACGCTCGCGTATTGGTATAAGGACTGCGGAGCTATTATCGTCGTAGACTCGCCTACGACCGCTAAATATACGACGGAGCTGGGAGGTAAATTCTTTATGCAATACGCGAACCCCGGAATTGTATGATCACTGATGAGGATCGGAG
This sequence comes from Ichneumoninae sp. B BG-2022a, assembly GCA_030522725.1. Taxonomy (NCBI): domain Eukaryota; kingdom Metazoa; phylum Arthropoda; class Insecta; order Hymenoptera; family Ichneumonidae; species Ichneumoninae sp. B BG-2022a. Next base: position 12,831 of record JAPYZD010005543.1, on the reverse strand, counting down.
ATTGTACAGATTCCCGCGACACCGGTGTTATTACAAGCCAATCGGGAAAGAACTCCCGACTGCAACTATGTCGTGCACCGGAACCTCACGGAAGATGCAGCGTGTACCTTCGGCCTATGCCTTCTCTATAGGACAATCTATCGACTCGTTCGCGCGTATCTTATTTATGTTGCTTCCCTTCTTCTCGAACCACTGCAGAGTGTGTTGTTCCCTGCTCCGAGTCAATAACCGCGGAATGCCCCGGGTGGGGAATATATGTTTCGAGCATCCTTTCGCATTCTCGAGTCTCCTTTCTTCGCTATTGTTTTTTTTTTCTTACTCTCTCCCGAGATGTTTTAATTTAGATGACTACAGGGTCGGATCTTTATCCGGATGACGGGGGGAACGTTGTCCGTTCTGGGCGAAACTCGTTTCGCGAATTTCGAAAGGGGTCGGCAATCTTTTAGTGGGAGGTGAATACCTTTCGGGGATCGGATTGAGAAACGAAAAATCATTTGGGCCTTTGGAAGTTGAGCGTTCTCTTGGAGTTGCTCTATCGGACTGACCAAAAGGTTTCCCAATCGTCGATTGGGGCGTCTTTCGGTATAAGTCGAATTTTACCAGCTCGCAAACAATCGCAGTGATTACAGTTTATCTTTTTTTTCTGATTTTTTTTGCTTCCTCATAGAGGAAGCTTTGTTTTCGTGAAAAAAATTAGTTTTCGAGATTTTTATGTGAACGTGTTCAGAATGTTCCCAAACATCCAAAAAACACATTTAGAAAAAACGTCTGAATGTATGTGTGCGTGTGTGTGTGTGTGTGTATGTATGCGCAAATCATTTAAGGTTCATAATTTGAAAACGGCTTGAGATATCGAGGTGAAATTTTTCACACATGTTGAGAGGTCGATCCTCGTTATGGGTTCCAATTTTTGGCCAAATCTATGCAGTCGTTCAGTTTTTTTTATATGGCGCTGCGCTCCGGTGTCGGTTTGAACGATTTCGCGGATAGGGAGTTTCAGGATACGTGTCTAGAAGTGTTAGGATGAACAAGCTTCGTGTACTCGCCACTCGCGCTAAGCCCGTGATATAGGATAGCTTACGCTAGTGGTGATTTTGCGAGAGGAAGAGCTCCGGGGGTAAAACCCGTTCTCCAAGTGTTCGCCAGGCACAAAGATGGCCGTGGTTTATGTCGGGCGTCGTCAAGAGCTTCGTCGCGTCCCTCTCGCGAAAAAGAGAACTCTCCCGGAGTTCTCCCCCGTCCGAGTCGCGATTCCACTATCGTTCCCAACACGAAATCCTCTCACGCCGAGGCTCGATAAGTTTTTCGTTTCCCCCCTTCGTAATGTTCGAGATAAAAATAAAAACGAATGGTTAAATTTAGAGGAAGGTTCGAAAGGTACGCGGAATCTTCTCCACCTCGCTGGGTCCCGATAAGCTTTTCGTTTCCCCCTTCGTAATGCTCGACATAAAAATAAAAATAAATGGTCAAATTTAGGAAGAGGTTCGCCATCCGAAAATCCAAAAATAACCGGCCGAGGGTCTTTTTTGTTATTTATTTATTTTTTTAAGAAAACCACGAAGGGTCGGTGAATGTATAAAATTGCAGTGTGCCCGAGAGCTCCGAGAATCGCGAAAACTAGTTTCGACGTGGAGAGTCAGAAGAGACGCGCGAGCGTGATGTGGCAAAAACTAGATACGACGAGTGGTAAGGTAACGCTCACGCGGTTCTCTCGTGTACACTCGGTCGCTGCTGCAAGAAAGCTCTTATTACCCAAGAAGGTGCTCTCCCGCCGACCGCGGGCAGTGCGAACTCGCGGCTGATGTTGCATCTAGCCGTTGCCCCGGCTGTGTCCACGAACATGGGATTATCACTGCGGTGAAGACGACGCGATAATTGTCGATGGTGTACCGCGATAGCCTTTTTGGGAGACACAGATTCTTAAGGTTCATAGTTACCGCGAGGACATCATTTTGTTTTCTTCGGATCTCTCCGTTCGTTAAACTTTGAGCGATGTACTTCGCGCACAAAGCTTTTGTGTAGAAGTCTCATTCGTGACGAAAATAAAAAATAACAAACAACAAAAACAGCGGTATGCGCGCAGCAGCTGCAGTTTCGACGTACGTCGAGTCGGATCAGTGTGATCATAGCCTGCTGGAATTCCTCGTAGTCATTGTCGTGCAAACAATGGGGAGTTCGAAGAGGCTAGCAGGTAGGCGCCTCCCCGGTCGCGCATGCGCGGTATCGACATGGATGGCTCGTGTGCGAGCGCTCGGATCGCTTGCCGGAAGTGGCGAGAAGAACGGCCAATCGGCGAAATAGCTCACGTGGATGCTGAAGCGGTTGCCGTCGGGTATCGCGGAATGAACGATAGAGGATAAATCGGACGATGTAGGCTGACACGCCTCGGTAATCGTGTGCGGCAGCGAGAGGGAGAGAAAGAAATAACATAAATACCAATACGCTCGATTGCATACTGTTGCATACTATATACTCCGGGTACTGTTAACTCTTGCCGGTACCGATGCCATTGGCCACGCGGGACCGAGCATTGTCATGCACGATCGGTACGCGCTCTCCGCACTCCGTTTTTTTTTTATACTTTTTTCTTATCGTGAGCTTCTGTCGCGCATTCCAAGTAGTCCCTCCGAACGAGAGAGCGCCCGAGACAGCGACGCACGAAGAGACACTCCCGTGATGAACGTGTCGGTGTGCGCGCGTATTAATAGTACACTGTAGCCAGGAAATGTGGACAGGACAGATATTGCACGCGATACACGTTGATATGGAGATTGGAAAAAGCGCACGGCTATACTATTGACCCCCTGCGCTCTCGAACATATCAACGAGTCTCTGAAACGAGATTCGTTGTAAAAAAAAAACAACAACAATCATATTTTTGCCGGTCATTAATTGATGACTCCGAAGATTTGTGCATCTACTGATTTTGATGCTTTTGAAATGTGTAAGATCTTTTGAAATTTTTGAAAATATTTTGACATTTTTGAAATTTTTAAAAATCTCTTGAAATTTCCGAAATTGTTAATATTTTTGAACTTTTTATGATATTTTTAAAAAATCTCTTGAAATTTCGCGAATTGTTAATATTTTTGAACACCTTTTGGTATTTTTTAAAAATCTTTTGATATTCTTGAAAATGTTTTGAAATCGTAGGTGAAGTGGATTGCAGAGTGTTCATTAATAATTGTGAATGGCGAACAAGGAGCATTCGATAAACCGTTAAGAACGCCCCGCCCCAAGGACGTATGTCTTACGGCGCCATCGTCAAGGCCGAGGGTATCCCAACGCGCGATAACGAGGTACACACACCCGCGGTGCATCGAGGGCGAGAGAGCCCGTCGTCCCCGCGCGTATAACACCGTGTAGCTCTGTATACGCGTGCTCCAGTTCTCACGGGGAGGGACTCGCCGGTTCTGCCCGCACCTTTTACGTCTCTCCATACTCCGTGAGGGAATAATAAACGATCTCCGGGTGCGTCTGAAGTTTCACTCGCGTTTACGCCGATGCACCTCCTGACTGGCGCCACGGTGCTATCATGCCGCATATATTCAGCTTTTCTTTTCGTCGGAACGAGTCTCATTCCGGCTTCAAAAATATATATACATATATATAAAAAAAATGAATTCATGACTTTTACGTCTTTGAGGCCCACATAAATACGAGTGAAAAATCTTAATACTTTTTTGCCCAATTAACGCGTCAAAGATAATTTTTTTTGGCCTTTCACGTTACCAAAAAAAGAAAGAAAGGATATTCAGTTTTGTCGATGATTGTTCGTTTCCTTGACCAAAATGTGAGAGGCTGGTTGGTAAAAAGCCTTCAACCGGTAGATATAATAATCGCGAGGATGTGCGAATTCGTGAAACGTTAATACGAAGAGTCTAACGAGTCGGGACTCTAATTGACGGTGTAGCGTAGTTGGAATAAGTAGTTAAGACGACGATGAGGACTGACATAGAGAGACGCTGATGCTGATAATTTCTTGAGGCCGCATGACGGCGAGCTGTCCCAGGAGCGCGCCGGCGCGAGAGAACAAGATCTCAATACGTAGGATAGGATGACCAGTTAACGGTTTATCCTCGAGAAACGGTTATCGGTCGCCCGGAGTCGGGTGTAAGCCAGAGAGTGAGAGAGGATCGGAGAAAATGAGGGGAACGAGAGGGACACGCGACTGTAACCCGGGCGAGGAGGCGCAAAGTCGTTTGAGCGCGTCAAACGCAGTCGAAAGTTCGTAACGGACCGGCGAGAGCCCGACCGGATGCGACGGGAGACTCGGGAACGAAGAAAGAGACCGATAGTGAAACATAAAGATGAGCCTCGAAGATCGTAGGAAACGCAGCGGCGAAGCGTGAAATTATCGGCACGCAGTTCTCGGATTAAGCACGGCTTGTCGCGTGAAACGAATTATTGGGCTCGATTAAAAATGAAACAAGAAAATGAAGAAAAAAAACAACCGCGACCTCGGGTACCGAATAATCGATGACGAATTTCTCAAATTCCGTCCAAGAAAGTTTTTTTTTAAACAATATCAACTTTTTGAAAAATTGATGAACACACCAAAAATGACTTTTCGTTGTTGACCCTTTGATCGATATCTCTTCGTCTTCCTGAAGGCGATTCACTCCCACTTTATCGCGCTTGATCTCATTTCGATACGATTTCTCCCAGCGCGCGCAATAAAGGGTTTACTGCCGACGAGGCGGAAATTGAAGAATCTTTAAGTGGATAATAAAAGTGAAAAAAGGCATTATACCGTGCAGACGCCGAGTGCCAGGAGCAGAGGTCTGCCGCCTCGTCGCGTTCACAGTTCGACCTACTTACCGAGGGGCAACTCCTATCTCGCAACCGATCACTTTCATAGCATTAGCGGACCTCGCGGTAGCGTCCAGAGCACAGTACAGCGAGTGGTCGTGGAATCCTAGGTCAGTGTATTAAACTCCGCCGGCCCTCCGGATCGACTTCCACGACTCTTTCACTTCGACTCTTTCTCCTCTCACTTGCCTCATTCTCTCGATTCTTCGGAGAGTCGGTCGCCGAGCTGTTCTATCGAAGCGGCGACCTTGCTTGCGCTCGAACTTCCAACGTCGACGATTAATATATGCGACGTCGACTGCTGGCCGTCTAGATCGATCGACCCAGCTGGTTCTCGATCGATTCGGATCCACGGTCTTTCGTGTCCTCCATTATGGATCGTTCGTCGTTCGTCGGTTAATTCGTTCTCCTCTTTACCGACGCTGGAAAGCCGCACGCCGATCCAACCGATCAGCGAACGATCAACCGACTGTGACGCTCGCCCAAGGATCTTCCACGATAAGACGCACACACTGGCATTTCTTCCGAATCGTACATCGAAAGATACGTCGAGGTATCCTTCAAGCGTGTATCCATGTGTCCGATACATTGGAGAATGGACAGAAGCGACTTCGCAACCGTGCGATTCAAGCTTCGAGCGCATGCGCGAAGGGAAGACGGATAGAAGACAGAGAAAAGACAATCGCAGATGCCGAAACAATCGCCGGTGCGATAACCCCGATACACTGTGTCTCGAGGATGAAGCTCGGAAATCCAAAAGATACATCGGGCCCCCAAGCTGGAACGTTCAACAATTAACCGCCTCGAGGGACACTCGGCAATCGGGAGATCGGGACTCAGAGATCAGATATTTGGCAATATCTGCACCGGAAGTCAATCGATTCTCTCACGTTCTCGACAGCGCATGGCACAATTTCGATTATTATCGTAGGGTATATCCTTCGGCTATCTCGCTCGGTACACAGCCGCGTTACGGCTTTCCTTTTCCCGATGGCGTCCGATGTGTGCTGGCGAGAGGCGAACGGGAGGAAGCGAACGAACGGCCGAACCGTTTCCCGACAATCTCCTCGCGAAACTGGCACATGGACCCTAACCGGAGGAGGGCAATAAATAAGATTGAAAAAAGAAATTAAACAAAACAAGAACACGGGAATCTGCAGGATACTGTTCAAAAAATAAACTGTTAATGCAACGTACCCAGGAATACAGGATTTACAAGTTTCGAATATTAACGAAAAATTTATTTGCCTTTTTTCAGTTAAAAATACGGTTCGTCGACAGAAACAAAATTGCAAAGTTAACGAGCCAAAGAGATTGCGAACTTTCGCGGACAATTAATGTTTCGTAAATTTACTAATGTTTTTTTTTGCACTCAGAGAAGGAGGTAAATATGACTATATCGCTCGAGAGACATTACCATAGCACATGGTAGTAGGGGGCGAGGGTGCCATTTATGATAAGAAGTATCGGATTCATAAATACTTTTCGTAGAGATTATGGTAAACTTTCTTGGAAAATCTGGGACTCTCTACCGCAGGCGGCGCCCTACTTGCGTACTACCATGAGCTATGGTAATTTTTCTTAGATGACCGGTAATTTTTATTGTATCCTTCTTTTAGTGCGTGTATGACGGATAGATGAATACAGAGTAGCGTATAAATTGCTGGTGCATCTTAACTCGATATATATGCAACAAGGTATGCGAGGAGGCAAACGCCCACAATGTAGGTAGACGGCTTTCATCGCATCATGAAAGTGGCCTCACCCGAGGCGCGCACTGGTGCATATAGACACGAGAAAAGTGCGTAAGATATCACGTAGCTCCGGCGCTGTGTTGAAGCATATGCGTATAATCTTCAATCCGTTTACAAGCCTACAAATTCTGATGTTGCAACTTCAATTGACGCAGCATCAACTTCTGCGGCAACTTGTTGTCAGTATACATTATGAAGTTTCTACGAGGGTACGTTTGACCATCGTCGAGGGAACCTCGCCGGAAGGCGAGGTTACCTCGAGAACGATTTATGGCGTGAAATAATTGACCGTGTCTTTTCCCTCCCGATCGACCGATCGATTACTAAAGCGTGAGCCATATAAACGCGTCGTACAACGATCTTTCGTTGCATCGAGAGTTGCCGCTGCTGCTGCTACCGGGCAGAGCGAAAGTTTCCACGGAGAACAGCGAGGTGAGCTTGGGAGGCTCGAGAGAGAATTTTTTTTTTTATTCTTCAATGGCAGCAGCTCGGATGCACTCTCCGGACGGAGCCAGTATTTTTGTTCGTGAAGCTTGAAAAAAAGAAGATGATTGGTGGTTGGGTTAAGAAGTATATCGAGTGAAAGAGTTGCCTCATAGGCACTGGAGAGTTAATTAGCGTGAAATATAATAATTACGGACTAATAGATTCAATTTTAATGATAATTTTGCCCTCGGGATAATTTCTCTTGAATCAATATATAAAACATATACAGATACATTTTTATATATTTCGAGACAGAAATATATTTCAATATGTGCCCAAAATATCAGATTTTTTTGCCGAAACTATATATCATATATCCCTGATCAATTTTTTTTTTATATGTGCCACATATGTCTTTTTCCATGAGACGATCGACGTTGTTTAAAAAAAAAATCTGGAACTGATCGAGGCACGAGCTATAGGCACGCGGTATTCGTAAACTTCGGGGTATCCGAAAGCATATACTCGTGTTTCGTGTATAAATCTTGAGAGTCGGATTGCTCGCGGCGAGTGGTACAATATTTGGCCTCTCGGTCGAGCTGCCAGAGTCGGATTTCAGAGTGGACGGAGACAAGCGGGCAGCGGAGGCGACCGAGGGAATAGCGGCAAGTAGATACGGCTCTGTCGACCAGACTCGACGGAAGCGTCGAATCTTTTTATCTCGCCTCCCGCCAGGCGTCCGCCCGGAGTACGACTCGACTACTGCCAGTGTCACTCTAAGTGCAGCAGTAAATAGTCGCTGAACCGGGATCTTCTGTTGCCACAGCCTCGGAGAACACCAGAATGGACGGAAAGAAAAAGGCACGAAGTCAGCGAAGGAAAGTTGCACAACGGATCGTCGCCCGACCGAATGGATTCTAACGATCGCGCTGCATAATCAAAATGTTCGTTTATCCACGCAGAACCGGAGAGTCCGAGATTCGTTTGATACTTTTACATAAGCACATATGCTTGAAATATGCGATGTAGCTACTTTTTTTTCGTTCCAAAGTTTCTCAGCATAGGGGAAAGCGGGGCAAAACGGGATAATGAGACGAAACGCCATTTCCCAATAACTTTTGGACGGTGGCGGTGATGGTGAGTGGGGCAAAACGGTGTTAAAAATCCAGATGTATCGTTAGGACACAATGAGACATCCAAAAATTATTGGAAAATTGAGTTTTACCCCCGATGTCCCGCTTTGCCCCACTGGCCCATTTTGCCCCGCTCTCCCCTACTGAACTGCGGGATTTTGTTTTCGAGTTCCGTCGAGGAGGGGAAGTAGCGCAGCCTCGATTTCGTTTAAGGTGGACCAAGGCGACTCTCGTATCGGTCGGATCGAGGATTCGACCTCGCTTTACGCCCACGAACCTTCTCTCGCGAAATTTCAACTCCAGACCCGAATCGATAATGCTCGCTGCGTCTCTCTCCTTCTATACGTACATATACATGCATACATGCATGATAATACCAACGCAATATTATCACTACTATGAGCAGCACAAATTAGCGCTATAATTTAACCGCGCTTATAGAAACGTTCCGCTCGGTCAACTCCAAAGCCTCGTGGCATTTACAGTATTATAATATTATAAAAATATATACATACGCTCGGGAGGTAATGCGTGCGACGACCGAGAGCCGCGAGCTCGGTGTTATATCCCAGAAGATAGGTATAGAGGGAAGCTATCTCTCTACATACGTGTCTCGCAAAGGCAGTCCACTCTCCTTCCCTCGCACAGCGTGCTTTAATAGTTTTACAGTCGTTCGAACGAGCTACCGTTCACGCTCCGTTTGCTATGGGTCAACGCGATATAGAGGCACGACTCCTATAAGATATAAGCGGTCATCTCGCTTGGGAGATAGAAACGCTTTTTCCGTTCCGGGGAGGTGTCTTCCTCATACCAACGAGATTACCGATTCTCACGCTGTTTTGTCAATGATTTTTCATTCGATTCGTTATCATTATCTTTTATCATCGTGACAGTTTAATGCCTTTGATAGCGAAACGTGTAATTCTAGACCATTAGGCTATCCAGGCTGTCGATGAGATCATAACTGGCTGTCGAGTTTATTTGCATTTCGCTGATAGACAAACAGCTTGGAAAACGGTTAAGTTACCGAGTGAGAGACTCTTTAATTCAATTTATCTAGCGGAATACCCTGGCCTAGCGTGGTGGATTGTAAAAACACCGGCAGACAGTTTCTTGTGACCATCGGATTGTACGTCAGAGTCCCGACGAGGCACATAGACGGTCGAGGTCGAGTCTCACAGAAGCCATTTTCATCGAACTTTCGTCGGGGAGCTCGGCGTATAATTTCGCGCGAGTCCACGACCTTTGGACCGTCGGTGGATCGTGTCTGTTTTCATTTGGCACGGACTCGACTGTTTTCCTTCGACCGGCTCTCGTTCGCCGCTCTGTACTTTTGCACCATACGAAGAAAAGTTGGCCAGCGCAATTAAGTGCGTTTCGCGGTGCTGGAAAGCGTGCTCACGCGCGACTCTTCAGCGCACACATGGACGCAACAGTGTGCGTACCGGAATACCTGACTATGGCACCGCACGGTATAGTAAAACTAGTAGTAACAGCATACTTTTTTTTAAATAGAAGTAACGGACGGCTGAACCGACGGGAGTTGGATGTAATCCGACGCGATCATCCCGAAGCTCTTTACACTATCGAGAGAACTTTGCACTGTCGAGAGTCTCGCATCTAGAAATTGTTGAAAAAAGTACAATAAAATTTGTACCAATTGAAAAAGTCAATATTTTTCTTTGATCTTCAACACCAACGATCTGGAATTTTACACCACGTAAGTGTAAAAATAGTATTTTCATTGATATCGAAAGATCGGCTTTCCTATGCGTCGTATTTCTCACCCGCCGGAAGTTCCACCATTTTGAAAGGTTTTCCACACAGCTGTGGAGCTCCTCACCGCATTGAGCAACCTGCTTTGCCGGAGCCGCGTGTTTACGCCCGGGAATCGCTTCGGTAATTAAATTGATCATTGAACGTAACGCTTTTATAACGAAGCAGCTGCAGCTCGAGAGTTCGCGCCGATTTGTGCAGGAGAACGCCGAAGTCCAGTAGCCGCACAAGCGATGTGGCGTACACAGTGGTCTCACTCCAGCGCGCCAACTTTCCTCGTGTTTTTTGTTCCCTCTTTTTTACACACGATTCCTACAACGAATGGTACAGTCGCGAGGTAGACGGTCCTCATTGCCGATGTTTGAGAGTTGATCGCGCAACAGCAGCGAGAAAATACAATGAACCCGCTTCGATCAAATGCCGCTGCAGCAGCAGCGTTATTACGGGCGGATTGAGAGAGATCTGCGAACCAACAGACTGCGACTGTTGCAAAATGGACTTCCTGTCTCATAATTACCGGAGGCAAGACACAGTATGCACGTTGAAGTAAACGATATACCTATGTAGCTTTGTTCTGCTCGCGGTTGACCAATGGGTCTAATTATTCATACTCGATTCGCCGCGGAGTATCGGATTTCGCGGAACGGCATGGACGCGGCTGCAATGCGAACGAGGGAGGGAAGTAATGACACGGAAAAGCTGTGGTAACGGTAGTGATCCCGGTAGGATTAATCGATCGCAGCAGCATCAGCAGCGGTAACAGCAGGCTAGCCGTACGTACGGCAAGCTGCGAACTTACACCGGCAAGAAGCTCGAGCCGGGATGCGCGACGGCAGAAACTCGGAGCCGCGGAGCCTTGCGGACGAGGAAAGGTCGACATTCTCTTCTTCGATAGCGAGAATTCGAACCGGTCGCGGACGAAGGATCGAGGCATTTTTCCAAGTTTTTGTTCGCGGCGGGGCGGACGGTTGACGGCCACGGGCGTGGGTCCCTCGCCCCGGTGACCAGTCGCGATCGGCAGCAACGGTTCGCCGTCCCGACGGCCGCCGGGCCAACGGGGTCAGTCCATGTCTCGCTGCTCCCGCTGCCGGATTATACTACTATTTTATCACATTGTAACAGGGAACACCGGTAGGCCCGACCTATCGATTCTCCTACTTCTTCACCGTTCTCCAACATTCTCAAGTCGAACGCGCAAACCTTTAACGATCCATCGGCAATTTCTCGGGGTGGGCACAGGCTCTCCGGAGTGCATTGCCATTTCAGTGCACCGTTGTTACTTCGCGGAATTTTACGAAAGGCGGTAAATGCTAACGCAAAATAAATTACCACGGGTGTCTTTTCTTTTTTGCACCCAAAGATATTTAAAAAATTTACATACCGCGGTCATAACTTCGGATAGTGTATAAAAAAATTACTCCATTCCGGAGAACGTGTGTCTCAACGGTAGGCGCCTGATGTTGCAACTTAATAGTGTTTTGCCTCTAGCGATTCGCGGATGCAAAGCACTTCGTAATGTCAACGATTATCGGAGAATTTAACACTCTCGAAATGAAGAGAAAAACTGAGCTTCCTCTATTAGGGAGCATAATTTAAAGACAATATTAATTGGTTAACAAATTACCCGGCAACAGATTTTTAAGTAATCGTTGATTTTTAACTTTTTTTTTATAGAATAAAAATGAACGATTAATTAAAAATTTGAAAAAATTCATACGTATTCAGAAAAATAAACGAATCAGTTTCATAAAAAAAAAGTTTTGTTGACGGGTAATTTGTTAACCAATTAATTATGACCCTAAAGATATCTACGTCTGACAAAATTTCATCTTTGGCACGCCATAACTCCCGTATTTTTCATCGTACAGACTTTTCTCTCGGCTCATTTTCTTCGTTATGAAATTCTGTATCTAAGTCTGTACGATAAAAAATACGAGAGTTACAGCGTGTCAAAGATTTGTTTTCAATCCACTACCTCTAAAAAAAAATTAAAAAAAGCTCAGAGAATTTCATAACGAAGAAAATGAGCCCAGAGAAAAGTCTGTACGATGAAAAATACGGGAGTTATGGCGTGCCAAAGATGAAATTTTGTCAGACGTACATATCTTCAGGGTCATAATTAATTTATTGATAAATTTGTTAATAACATTTTACAATTATTATTATGCAAAATGAATCTTCTCAGTACTTTTAGTATACATGATATTTTTCAGATTTGTACACCATCAAGAAGTACTTGCAATTTTCTCTTATTGTTGTCGAACTTATGAGAAGCCAGCGCGCAGCGAGACTCCCTCCTTAAATTCAATGACAAATCGACTGGATCGCCGGGTCAAGCGTCTTATGTCGAGAAGATCGTCGGCGCGATGCGACGAAACGCCGTCGAGAAAAGTGGAGCTCCTCGGAGAGTCATTAATATTGAAGTAACGAGACAGAACGCTCAACGAAGCGTGTAATTCGCACAAAGGACTCTCGAGCACCTTTGCTGCAAGAGATCGACGCTCATGCGCTTTCCCGCCTCCGCTACGACGACGCAAGCTCGATGAGCGAAGATTTTTCAAATTTTTTTCGTTTTTTATTACGATGCATCGACGATACGGAACCGAGACATTTAATTCGCTGCACAGACCGCAAACAAGTCCTTCCATTTACGATCGATCTCTCGGCGGCTATGGGCGTTCGAAGTCTCGATATCGTATGCGCGCGGGAGAAAAGTGCGGCCCGCTCGCGTCTTCCTCGTTGCGATTCAGCGCGCATGCAGAGACGAGGACGACAACGTCTGCCCGTTATTTCTCGATCGTAAGACTCTCGCACGTTCCGCGGCGCTCGTGTATGTCGTCGGCGACGACGAGCCCACCGAGAGAGCTTCTTGGTGTATACACACGCCCAACTTTGCCGCCGCCCCCCCCCCCGCCCCCCCCCGCCCCGCG
>JAPYZD010005540.1:0-11423 GCA_030522725.1 Ichneumoninae sp. B BG-2022a | reverse complement strand
CAGCCGAGCAAATACGCACGTATTCAAAATTTATTTTCGTTAATCTCGTAACTGGTCTCGTAGTTTAGTGCGTTATGGATTCAGCGTCCAGTCCTTCGAACTCTAAGCGCAAGCACAATGTACTTACGCCGAAAAAAAATTGGAGACGCTTTCGAAACTCGGTAAGGGAGAGACGTATGATATTTATAAGTTAACGATCTCTGACATTAAAAAAAATTTGGCCGCAATAAGACGTACAAAACTCTTGCGCCAAACGAAAACTGTGTTTTTCGTGATGAAGATTTGAAGTTATTTAAAATATGTGGGTACTGTAATTTTTTCGATATGTATCATGCTATATCGCTTAACACAATTTGACTGTTCTGCTATCCGAATTTTCGTTAATCCGAACGAGCTCCGGTCCCAATTGGTTCGGATAATCGAGGTTCTACTGTAGTAATAAATAAATAATAGGCACATGTTACTACAACACGTCTTCCTCTTAAAGTAAGTTAATGATATCATCATAATTATTTTCAGACTCTCAAGAACAAGAACAAAAAGCTGGCTTGTAAGATGTATCTGGAGCAGAGACAACCGCTGGAATTGTTAGTGCACTGACGCCGTACATACGCCCGATTACCACCTTGTTATATCAATATTATCGATATGTATAAAGTCCTCCGAAATGTGTACAACGTGTCATTGCCGTACACTGTTAATGACTTTACGCGAATGGACGTGCAGTGTATGCCGTTACAATAATAGCAGATATCATCAGGCTGGTCCGAGCGTTCTTTCACGATAAGGCTAATGAAATATATATTCATTTATCAAGTATCATGGAGTAACTTAATTGGAGGCTGTTACAGTGGATTAGGCAGGCGGGTGCACATGTTATCTCACCGCATCAAAGCTATTGGCCATTCTGACCAATATGTTTATTGTGAAAAAACACAACAATCTTTTTTCACTCCGTAAATGTAATGCGGGCATCAAAGATATCAACCCGCATAAATGCTTTCTGAATAAATGACCTGATATAATAAAATATTAAATGTGAATTGCAACACTTTTTCTCTTACCCTCGATTACATACATCAGTCTGACAAAGTATTTATGTAGAACGAAGACCTACATAAATGCGTCTCAGCAGGCGCGACGGCCATCAATAGACTTGTAACAATGAAGTTCGATACTTCATAGAATAGTTTCAATGCAAAGGCCTATAGTACTTTTTCAAACCATTGTCAGCTCTATAGCCTTCGTTAGCAGTAAAAACTACCATGAAATATTATATCCAAAATATCTCACTTGTACGCACCGTGCTAAACAAAAATCACCTACCAAGGCGTTTCTACGATCTGAACATCGTCGATCATGACAACAAAAATAATTGTCATTTTGACGAAGTACCCTTATTAATACGGAGTCCATTTCATTATCGCAGAAATGTGTAAAAAAATAAAAACAAACGGGGACAGACTACTTAAGGTAGTCCTTGTCAATAGTATTCACTTTGCATAAGTTTCGGAGAAATGAGAGGTAAAAAAATCTAGCATAGTAAAGGTCCGGAAAAGATTAATTTTGTATAATAATAATTCCAAAATGTTATTAACAAATTGATAAAAAATAAAATAGTTTGACAAATCTCCCGGCCCTAACGGCTTGCTATAGACTCGTAGATAACCTTTATTTTGGCGTCGTTTTTCTGTAACCCTTGCAACCATCGTTGTATAGTCTATTTATTTGATTTTTAGTTGCATTTACTCGAGACCATCAAAACAGAGTTGCTTAAAGGTTAAAAGTTTGAACAAAACGATCAGTCTCATTTCAGTACACCCGGAGACTCGTCATAGTCATCGCAACTCGTGGATGCATGTCTAGTCAACCCTAATGCGACTGTGACTACGATGCAACCCTGAATCCGTGGTTTCATCAGTTCCACTAGGGGGAGACCTAACTTTTGTTTTTTAATGAAAATGATTCGTTCATTTTTCTGAATACGTATGAATTTTTTCAGGTTTTTCAATTCACTTTGAATTTTTTTCATTTTATATGAGAAAAATGTATAAAAAGTCACAAAATTGTTCTACTGTTGCGTTAAGGAAAAAAAAATCGGGAAAACAATTTTTTTTTTTCATCAAATTAACCTTTACGAGCTCTCAACAAAGTAAACACCGTTGTTGGAAGGATAATATATTGTCGTTGACATGATATCACCGATCATTCTGTACGTGGATTATTTTTAAAAAAGTCTTTAAGCATTAAACCTAGACCTTCGAATTTCTAAGTAATTAAAAATCCAGTGCAACCAGGAAGTGTGTGCAGTAATTATTTTCCGCCAATTATGAATAATGATGACAGAATGGTAATTAACCGGCCGTTCGTTACGTGAAATTTGATAAAACTTAAACCGCGCTACGTCAACAAGATATGTGTTCTTTGGTATTTGGAATATGAGTCAGTATAGGGAAAACTCGGAACTTGCAAGAACAGCCTCGACGATACATTGTCCATCGTCTCCTCTTACGTGAACCACTATCGACGAGTGTAACAAGTACGCTGAATGATAACACCTCAACAATCGCGTTGTATACGAATTGAGCTGTCGACAATAAATTTGAGTACAATGCCATTGTCCCTGTTCGTCGTTGAAATATTCAAGCAGGATTCGATTCTTACAAAGGTACGTGTTTATCTCGGTTGCGGACTCGATAGCGATAAGAAAAGAAGAATGGAAAAGAATGGTTCGTCATTCGAGTCGAGGGTAAGCATGAATATTGAACAGTTGCTAATTTTTGCTTGTTAACTTTTACGCGTATGCATCATGTGCAATTTAGTGAAACGTCCTTGCAATAGTATTACGACGATATTGGAAATTTTACGGTTTGTCGCTTCAACGCTGCGTCGCGTTCGTACATTCTAAGTTAACACACGCAATAGAGGATAATCCATCGATAGGAACGCCCGGCTTCCATCGAGGCGTACTGCTGAAGAGTTTGCTGTTTCGTATTTCTCTTTTATTCCCACAAAACAACTATTAATCCGGTGAAGGTTGTTGATGTTTGATGGGAAAATACCGGAAAGGACAAATGGGAAACTACCGGAAAGTACAACTGCTTTCCGAGTAATCGAAGTTTGAATTTCGTCACGTGTTTGGACAAAATTACTTTACTTGATTCACTGTTGCTTTTCAAATGAAACTATCGAATTACATTCGATTACTATCGCTCAGAATCGTTCTATTCGCTTAACGAAGGGAGCCCGGAAAACAATAAAAAACTATATTTAAATAAAAACGAAGCATAGGAATCTGCACAGCACTCGATAACCAAATCGTGGAGTTGAGGAGCGGGTTTTTTTTTTTTTTTCGAGCGATAAGGAGCTATCGGTTAGGGAGGTGGAACTATAATAGGCATTCCTTCGTAGGTAACGTGTCTATGCATACGCGACTGTCCACAATGTTGAAGCCATTAGGAATTTTTTTCATTCTTTTCGCGGTGAGCTCACTAGTCTACGGGCAAGGTGCTAGCAACAGCACCAGCGATGGAAATTCGACTGCAGTCGCAACACCGTCACAAGGCACGTTCGGTCATTAAATCTGTACCATAATACTTAGTGTCGTAGAATAGGAAAGCCAAGAAATACGATGATAGCAGTTTAATAGCGTGACATTGAAGGATACATCAAAGGGTATCCCATCGAATTTGGAACTGGTACGAACTGGTGGGACGGAAAGAGGGAACAGGCTGTAATATAATTACCGAAAAACAGCGGAGATATTGTTGCAATCGTCATTACTGTTGTCTTTTTGTTGTTCCAGGTAATGGTACCGACTCTGGTGGATTAATAAGTGGGATTCTTGGTTTATCTCGTTCCTTGATATCGACATTATTGTCCCCGATCACAGCTTCAGTGGGATTTCTAATATCATCAATTTTTTCGTTGATCTCCTCAATACTGTCGGCTGTGTCCTCGTTGATTGGAGGAATAACGTCGCCATTCCGTCTGGTGGGAAGTTTTCTTAGTAGTGTATCACGAAACTTGCCGAGCGTGTTCGAAGTACTGGGAGCAAACGGATTGGGAATACTCTCAGCATTGTCGAGCATCATAACCGGCCAGCCAGCAGGTGGGGAATAGTAAACGAAGCATCATGGATTCTTTGATGGGTATGATGTGGATGACACTACCCTTTCCATGTCGCTTCGTTTATAACATCTACAGCTTCACTATGTCGTACTTGACGTCCATTTATAATATCCTTATGTGGCCATTTAACTTTCTCTTCAATGGTGGCGGCAACGATGTCACTACCGAAAACACCCTCTCTACAAGCTCTTACTTCACAGATTTCTCTTCTGTAAACGATCTGGTAAATTCCCTCCTGTTGAAAATATCCGACTCCTCGCAGGCAGCAGTCCATGAAATATTATATGGATCTTGGATAATCATCAAAACACATTTGCTCCCCGTGTTGGACCATTATGTCACAATGGCAGCGGCATCGAACTATGTACCGGACGACGTCAAAAAATGGCTACAAAATTTGCATTCCATGTATTCGATATGTCACCTGATTGGAATTTTATGAACGTGACAAAATTTTTTTTCGGCAACCAAAATGCATAATTCAACATAAAAGCAACTGTGTATCGATTCGTCTGTACTGTACGCATTGAATTCGGACAATAAAAATGATATTTATCTCAATCCGTTCGTGTGCAAATTCTTTATAAATTTCCTTGTCGCTTGTCGCTTTTGCCACAGTTGTTATGTAATTCCTTTTGTTCTGTCGTTTCGCGAGTCCACCTAATATCCCCCACCCCCATGTCACATACTTTTTCGACGAAAAGAACGTGACGACATTGGCCTTAATTAGTGGCCACTCTAACGGATCTGAGGTGACGATCGGTAGACTTCAATAGACTAATGCACAATGTTCAAAATTATAACTTGCTATAGACTGGTAGACAACCTTTATTTTGGCGTCGTTTTTCTGTAATCCTTGCAACCATCGTTTTATAGTCTATTTATTTGATTTTTAGTTGCATGAGGATTACTCGAGTCCATCAAAACAGAGTTGCTTAAAGGTTAAAAGTTTGAACAAAGCGATCAGTCTCATTACAGTATACCCGGAGTCTCGTCATAGTTATCGCAACTCGTGGATGCATGTCTAGTCAACCCTAGTGCGACTGCGACTACGATGTATCCCCGAATCCGTGGTTGCACCAGTTCCACTAGGGCATTACATCAGTAGTGGAAAGAAATGTTCCTTATACCATTTGAGAATATAAAAAAATATATATATCACGCATTATATTTTACATTGATAATTAAAATCGATTTATCATAATGAGTACAGTTTTCAAGATTAACCAGACATTTCTCGTGATTTAAGAGCCTATATTAAAATACTATACGAGACTAGTGTTCTTCAGACGTATTGTGCGACTATTCCTATTTCAACCTTACGATTGCAGACCAAAATAAAATATTAAAAATACTAAAAAATAAAAACTCCGACTGGAAGTGATGCACACAGGAAATACATCACACCCGGTTTGAAAATCTTCAGTTTCAATCGAAAGTTACGTATTTCCGGCAAATTTATGGAAGTCTAAATTTCCGGTTTCTAAATTCCATAGTCAATAGCTGACGCGCGAAACGCAGCAGCCACAACAACCGAGTAGAATAGTATATAGCTTCATATACTGTCAACTCCCTCTTCGAACTGAACACTCTCTGGTAGAGGCTATTTCTCCTCAATTCTTTGTCGACGCCCAAGCCAAAGAGGAGAAGGCGTTACCCCCACATTCGGTCTCGCGTATTTCTAAACAGAACCTGAAACCAATAAACGCCGCATCTTTTTGAACTCGTATTCCTTATAAAATAAGACGACACAGAAAGAGCTACTGTTAACTTATTGATATTATTATTGCCGTAGTGCATATGATATCATATGGCTCCGGCCCAATTCAAATTTCACAAAATTAAGAAGTGGCACACGATGTAAGTGACACGGTAAAGGTTTTACCGTAGGGACAGAGGCGTACGGAGGGGGAGACAGCAAATCGATATTCATATACGTATATAAATACATTCATGTAGAGCCGGAGTAGACCGGATTAACGTTAATACCGCTTCTGCGCATCTGACCGACGCGGGACCGAGTCCGCCATCAGTGCTGAGAAGATAGTTGAGGAGAACGATAGAGATCTCATCTCCTCGTTGGCGTGTCGATTTGGTTTATTATTTTTATTAGATTCATTATTATCTCGTCGTCTCGGTGATATTCGTCAGTCTACGACAAGGTGATGAAAAACTTTTTGCTACAAAGCCTACTGCAAGAGAGTAAAAGAGGATATTCTCCGATCGCGAATCTGAAGCAAACTAGTAGTTGAGATCCATATATGAAAAGCTAAAATACATTTTTCCCATTTTTTACTTGCAGATGAGATTAAAAACCGCTTGTGGTTGCATGAGTTTGTCAACGGGGTCGATTATCCTGGGATCCTTATCCATCGTAAGTTGAGCACAGCACAATAGCACGGTTGAAAATTAATTATTAATTCAATATTATTCATCGCAGATCTCGTCGATAAGCTCAATGATCATGATGATGACAATGATGAGTCAAATCGAGATGAATAATATCTCGGACGGTACCTTATTGCTAATAAAGTGTATCTTCGCTGCGTTAATGGTTTACCTTCTTGTCGTTGCCACTTCTGCCGCTCTCATGATATTCGGCTCTGTACGCGTAAGTATGATTCCTCTGTATGTACTTGGTTCAAACGCAACTATGCAGCTTGGATCATCGCCAGTAATGAAAACGTTGAACTTGCAGAGGAAATCTGAGTACATCTTCCCTTGGCTCGCTCTTGCGTTCTCATGCCTTGTGAGCACTTTATCCAGTTACGGGACGGCCCTCGTCTACATTGCATTGCTTTTGCCTATTGTATGTTTCTTCGGTGCCATAGCGGTTCTCACCATTCTTTCAGGTGAGATTTTTATCCCCCCTAATATGAAATTTGGCAGGCAAAGCGATAAATGAATATGCCACACCCAAGCAATGCTCAATTAAAGCAAGTCCTGGATTATCCCGCAGCTGATGTATCACGACCTGCTCACAACAGAATTAACATTGGAAACGAGATTAATTGGGGCTTGCATTTTATTTACTTATTTATTTAGATTTGTTTAACGGGGACAAGCCCTTTAATACAAAATATAAATGTTTATCAATAATATAATTTTTGAATATTTATAATTATAATTATAATTTTTTAAAATATTTTTATACAACAGGTACTAGTTTTCTCACTGATATCTTGTTTTCATCGCTAATCGGTAATGTTTTCACTCGTACCGGAGAATATGTTCACTGGCTGCTGCTTTAAATTGGCCAATTGGTCTTCCGAGAATATATAACTCGGCCAAATTGTTCCCTAGGGAGGGGATTCTTCAGGAATTTTCGAACGATTACGATAATGGCCAGATATGATAATTACTTTTCATTTTGTCCGTTTCAGCTCTGCAGATCTACTTTTGGCTGATCGTGTACAGCCTGTACAAAGATGTTCTCACTGAGAAATATGGATATCAGATGGAACTCAACACGAAGGCAGTGATTTAGTCGACGAATCCGAATCACAACGTCTAAGAATTTCAACAACGAAACTGTAACGCCATCTTAGTACGACCATTTATTTTTCTACACGTCCATTTTTTTTCTTCCTTTTTATGCAGAAAAAAAACCTATTGATATTTTGACCTTTTCTGATACTCGGCATGTTTCATTATTATTAAATTTTTGAAAGTTGCTAATAATTTATAAAAGTGGTGATAATGGGAGCCTCTGCGTGTCAGATGCTCAAATTGTCAAGAGTCTTACACATTTCATCTGTTACATACATTGGCATCCACGATTCTGAGGATTTATCTCAATTTATGTGTTTGTACACTCTGATGGGGATGTGCAAATTTGAAAGATTATTTCTGTCGCAATACACTTTTGCGTAGAATGCAATATATTGCAGTATATTATTAAAGTCAACGACAGCGTCGACGCCGCGAAACGTTCAAAAATCGAGGGCATTCTCAGACGATTTGCGAGGCAAAACATACAGAGTTATGTATTAGTCAGTAGGGTGATACCAAACGCACACAGATACTGACATATATCCCAGCATCGCGTTGTGACGTACGCTAAACAAACGTGATCTCTTTCCATATGAATATCGAATATAGCAATACTATTGCTGTATGCGTGTGCAAGCGGGCAAAGTATTACGCAGTTTTACGCTTAGTTCGCGATTCATCTTTCACCCGCGCATGAAACGCACACTATATCCCCTCAAGCGTATGTGTGTTACTCGGGAAAACTCCATCCTCTTATATAAATAAGATACAATTACCATATCTAATATGAATGAAATCTGTTGAGATAAATCGAAATTTATCTCAACTCGTTATGTACCTTTACGAATGTATTTTAATATATATTTAAATGTTTGTTTTTTAAAATATATATTGATGTATGCACAAGAATATGAGTTAATTTAATGAAAGTTGTCCGTGACATTTTACAATAGCGTCGTCACGGTGTTATGGCTAACAAACACACAGATAAAACGGTACTTGTGCCGTCTGTCCGGCAATGTTCGTGGTCGCGTAGGTGCGCGAGTATCATCGGTGTGTTCCCTACGACTCCGCCAGTTCTTTACGTGCCGCGTCTCCTACACAGATTCGTTTCTGTGTGAGAGTTAGACCGCGACTGTGGGTGTAATAGGTGTATAACATCGCGGTTTGGCGCGCGGCGTACTGTTCTTGGCACAGTTTCTCGTCATCTCCTATTGCGAACGCAGCGAGCTGGACCTCGACGCGATTTTCTCGTGAAGCGTTTTTCCGTCTCGACTATCGCTCATCGATAGCGTCGTTGTGAATTAATTTTTTATAAAAAGTAAAAAAGTATAAAGAATCACTCATAAGTGTTCGCCAAAAGGTCAAATTTCATTGCTCAACGCTTCGTTATACGTCGAAAGCGAATTGTCACGTGAGTATTGCTGTTTAATAATAAGAACTTCAAATTCAGAGTTTGCCAAAGTCTTTGCAGGGTCTGATCACGGTAATACGATATATATATATATATATATATATATATATATCGTATTACCGTGTAATTTTTTTACACAAACTATTATCTCCATCTGACCGGTCCCTCGGAGCTGATGCGCCAAGTAAATTCGTCCGAAATAAAACAGACACGCGATATCGATTTCTTGTTTAGGCAATGATAGAGCACTCGCTTCCCTCGGGGACTATTTTTTTCACCTTAGCGTCTGGATCGCACGGTCAGTCGGTACAAGCATGAATCACTAAGCAATATTTCTAATAGATTGAATAGGCTTCTCTCCGGTCTTGTAACGGATGCTCCAGCTATTAAAACACACTCACTGGCAGATTTCCTACAACGGATATTTACTATGCGGTAGAATCAGCCGCGGAACGTGCTAGGAAATTGGAAGTAAGAAGGAATCTTATCGAAAGGAATCGAATCGCTATTTCTATAAGGTGAGGCTTGGTCTGTCGAAGCCTCTCGGGGAGCGCATATTCTATATTAAACAGGAAAGCAAGCGATATATCGATCATTCGATGGAAAAGGGCGCGCCGGACCAGGCGGCGCGTCCAAGTTAATATCGTCTAAGACATTATATCTGATCATGAAGGCTAAAGGAATGTAGGTCAGATGGCTAGTTTACGTGTATTTTTTTATTTTTATATAAATATTTTTTTACGACCTAGCGACGAAGATAAAAATTCACTAATAATTACGATTTACGATTTCTCTAGTTATGAATACGCTGTCAGAGTCTATCGCGATATCACAGGCACCCAATAACATAAACAACTCGTCAAGGTGCCTCTTCGTGGCTAAGGCAGATTCGGTTTACGTACCTATCATGGGTTATCGCTGACGGTAGGGGAGGGGGACAGGTCGGCGATCGAGCATTAATCGTAAACTATATTTTTAAACCTCGTTCACCTCGGGGCCTTTTGACTCAGCGTTTAAATTTAAGCTCGACGAGTTCGATTCACGCTCGCTTCAACGCATGCTATTGCGCGTTAAGCACGTTCGCACAGTTGCCGGTTTTTTTTTCTCGACTAATCCACCATCGTTGATTAAATCCAACAGTCTCTTTCGTAACTTTGGACAAAATCAATCTATTCGACGATATTCTCATATGGGTGCTTTTGATACCGCGATTCCAGACGGAACTTTATCGGCGTCACCGTAATGCAACGGAGAGTGCATGCACGTTTACGGCAGGTTCACGTCATAAAAAAAAAAAGTAATGAATGCATGCTCACGGCGTTTGTCCCTCCCGGACGCTCGGGCGATGACGCAGTAGTTTTTTGCGCGAGGTGAACGAGAGACCGAGAGTCCGGAGTTGTATGAGGAGGCGAGTCCCGCACGTTTCCTTATGGGGACCGCAGTGGACCTCTCGCTTTGACGTCACGGTCATGTGTGTATGACCGTAACCGAATATACGTTCTTGTTGTCAATGTATTATAGGGTGATGTCTGCACTACGCGCTCCAAAATGAACTTGAACGCATGACCTGTTTTTAATTCGGATTCGACCTCATTGTACACTGCAGATATCTTTGCGTAGCAAGAACACAATACGAAATTGTGGAACTACCGATGGTTACATCGTCGAGAAGACTTCCAGAGAAGATTGTATTGCATTACCAGAACGTCAACATTGATATTTGATAAATAAACGCGCTTTTTTCCCAATCCCTGTAGGGGAGAGCGGGGCAAAATGGGGCAACGGGGCAAAACGGGGTTTTTGAGCAAAACTAAATTTTCCAATAATTTTTGGATCGAACAAGGTGGCAAAACTGGGCAGAAAAGCCGGATGTATCCGATAGGGCGAATTCGGGCATCCAAAAAGTATTGGAAAATGACGTTTTTTCTGGTGCCAAAACCCCGTTTTGCCCCATTTTGCCCCGCCCTACCCTATATCAATAATCACGACTCGTCATCGAAATCAATGAAAAAGCGTGACCAGGAATCCATTTTCAATAACACGTAACGTGAATTCGTGCGTGGGTGCGTACGGTGGAAGGTCAATCACAGAACACGTGAGTTTCACGAAGAACTCGGTAAGCCACGGTATATTTGGAGGGTCGAGATTCGCCAATGACCTATATATTCGTCGGATTCTATTCTCAGCGGATCGCCAACAACGTTGCGATGGCGGAGTTTGTAATTTAATAAATTTGGAAACGACATTGTTCGCATGACGCTGCCGAATTACTGTTATATGTAATCCGCCTAGCAAGTTGATGGACCGCAAACGGACCGAAAAACGGACACGTCCGTTGGGGAACAAAACGGACCGTAAAAAACGACAAAACGGACTGTACATTTTT
>JAPYZD010005538.1:0-11213 GCA_030522725.1 Ichneumoninae sp. B BG-2022a | reverse complement strand
TTTATCTCAACTCATAGTTTTTATCTCAACTCATAGTTTTTATCTCAACTCATAGTTTTTATCTCAACTCATAGTTTTTATCTCAACTCATAGTTTTTAAACTCTTAGTTTGTATCTGGTCGAATCGAAGGTTCCGCCAAGGGCATCGTAGAACGGTCTTTCGCGCTTGCATTATGCGACGAACGGCACATCAATTTTTCCCCTCGGAATTAATCCACTTATGAACAAACATCTAACAAGGTGAATTGAAACTCGTCGCCTCGGAGTCCGACGTTGTTATTACGGCACGCCGCAGCGCGCAGCGAGCTCCGCGCCGGCGTTACCGCACCAGGTGACGGAGGAGCCAATGGGGTGACCGTAACCTCCCGGTCTATTCACTCGTGATCTATAACCACGCCGTCGGGAGAGGCGCCCGCTCGCCGTGGCGAGTTCCCGTCGCTCCACCTATACTGTGTAGCGAGTCGAACAGGAATTAAACACGGACCCGACCCTTCTTCTGCATTCGACAGCTGACGTCCCTTTCGTCTCGTTTGCGGCGTTCAGTCGTGCATACAGGTAAAAGTAATTTCAGGAAACATCTACAGAGAAACCGGAATATGACCCTGAAAACATTTACATGGGATAAAATTTCGTCTTTGGCGAGTGCAATTTTATGTTTTAAGTGAACTTGCCCGAGCGAAGTTTGTGCGATGCAAAACACAGCGATTACAACTCGATGAAACTTGGTCTCGTGTCTTTAGTGTGAAGTTTGCTGCCCGAGGGAAGCGAGGGTAGAAATCACACGAGGTGAAGACGCACTTCCTCCCATGTAGGACACGATATTTTTGTTTCCGACTTCATTAAAATAACGACATTTCTTGCATCGCAAAATCGTCATTTTCGCCAATAACCATTACTCCGCCGGGAGTAATAGAGCTTCCAGAGAGAGTAATGGGGCTGTGAATAAATGAAACTGCACTGCGCATGCGCGCATGTTAATAACGATCATCGGTCAAGCATGTGGTTATTTTAGCCAAGTCGGAAAAAAATTATATTTACGCGAAACAATACTGAAGATGAGCTACGCAGAAAGCTGGCGAACTTCTTCAAATTGTCAGTTTATTGTGTTATTATGAAACCTATTATCTTGCGATTATGATATGCGCCTGTTGAAGGAAACATGATGTAACTTTTTGGTAATCTCTGCTGACCTTGAACTTGATCAATTACTGTCTTACTAACTATGAGCAGAACAGCTTCGTTTCGCGTCTTACACTTTGACACTTTTAGGTCCGCTTAACTTTTGCGAATCTGGCTTTAGATCATAGTAGCGTTCTATACGTTTTAAATGGCATTCTAGCACACTGTACGCTTCTCGCATATGTTTTTGTTGATGTAAAAAAGGGTTGTTCTGAACACTTTAATCACAAATAAATAAATAAATAAATAAATAATAAATAAATAAATAAATAAATAAATAAATAAATAAATAAATAAATAAATAAATAAATAAATAAATAAATAAATAAATAAATAAATAAATAAATAATTATTTGGGTCCCCTATGTAGTAACACTTGTACCAATTTCCGAACACTGTCGCGTCCGTCTTACGACAATGCAACAATAGAAAATTATAGAGGCTTAAACCTTGTGTAACTTTTTTCTCTGCATCAAATAACGTTTGGAGATACCATTACAAGTGTCAAAATGGATTTCTAATACTCAATATCGGGATAAATCAGATCTGCCTAGAAGTGTCCGACGATCGGGAAGTGCCCGAGCATCGGTACTGTTTCCTGACATCCAGCGGAGGACTTTACTAAGCATTCTTTCTTTTTCTCATTCAATTTCATTTTTACCACAAGGAGTAATTGTTTTTTTACCTCAAACAACGATAGGCTTTTACCACATGCTTTTAAACCTTAAAAAATAATAGTCCTTTTCCACAAGCTTTTAATCGTCGCAAAGAGACGAGTGCGCAAGAGTCGTTCCGGGCTGTCGCTATGAAGCATTTTTATACCTGCGTAAAAAAACATTATATGAGAGGGAAGCCCATAAGCCGTGGAGTCGGACGTTCGTTCCTTCTAATGCGTCACACCGTACCACTACACACACACACACACACACACACCCCATATATATATATATATATATATATATATATATATATATATATATATACGGCACGACTGGTGTGATTATTCTTGCTCTGGTGTATTGGGGCGCTTATTCGTCGCTCACGTGTGCGACGGCGAAGATTCCTCCCGTGTTCGTTCGGTCATACGTGTTTGCAATCGATTCACACACATGTGCGACCGGCTGCACGGAACGGCACAGTGAAACGCGTTGTTGGAATGAAATAAGGCGAATAGGGAACGGGGGAGAGAGATCGACGAAGACCTCGCTAAGAAGGGTCTGGTTACGTAGTCTATTGATCCTGCTGCTCCGCGACGAGGGTCCTTGTGTCCTATGGCACGAAAAATCTACCCGGGGCGCCCTGCACAACGCACGAGCAACTTTCGGCGCATACACGCGCGTACACAAGTTTAACGAAAATTCACCTACTGGGACGTAAGGGGGTTGTAAAATTCCTTGAATTGCGAGAATCATTTTTTTTGGGAATATACAATACACACATTGTCTGCACACGTATTTATATTTTACAGCACGAAAAATCCACCAGGCGCCCTCGGCACATTTACATCTTTACCAGACACAACTCTACCCGAGAGTAGAACAAAAAAGTCTACCAGGATCAAAATAGAACTCTACCGGACTTGAAATAAAACTCTACCGCAATACACCGGTAGTCCGGTAGAGGTTTATTTCCATTCCGGTAGAGTTTTATTTCAATTCCGGTACAGTTTTATTTCCATTCCGGTACAGTTTTATTTCCATTCCGGTAGAGTTTTATTTCCATTCCGGTAGAGATTTATTTCCATTCCGGTAGAGTTTTATTTCCATTCCGGTAGAGATTTATTTCCATTCCGGTATAGTTTTATTTCCATTCCGGTATAGTTTTATTTCAATTCCGGTAGAATTTTATTTTTATTCCGGTATAGTTTTATTTCAATTCCGGTAGAATTTTATTTTTATTCCGGTAGAGCTTTATTTTCAGGAGGAAGTCTCACTGCGCGCTGACTTTGCATAAGTTCAACAACTATAAGAGAAAATTGCAAGTACTTCTTGATGCTGTAAAAATCTGAACAAAATCATGTATGCTAAAGGTACTGAGAAGATTAATGTTGCATGATAATAATTGCAAAATGTTATTAACAAATTCATCAAAACATTAATTGGTTAACAAATTACCCGGCAACAAAACTTTTTTTAATGATAATGATTCGTTTATTTTTCTGAATACGTATGAATTTTTTCAGATTTTTAAATATTCGTTGATTTTTTTTTTTTTGCGCGTACGCCGATGATAAGGGCGATGTAAAAGTCCTCGAATAATAAGGCCTTTTTTCTGTAAAATACAATTCATTGTCCTGCACACGTATTTACGTGGCTGTGGCCAAACCTAGATTTTTGACGAGCAGCTCTTTCGCAACTGCTGCAAAGCGTTATGGGGCGGCGGGGACCCGCATATCAGTTCTTATTAGCATACAGAGTACGCATGTGCTCGTTGCGCGTAATCACGTGTCGTTATCTCGACAGTTCGTCGAAGGCGCAGGGAGCCCACCTGCTTGTTTGTCGAAGAAAATCAATGGATTTTTTTAATTACTTTTATGGTTATTGGTTAGGTAAATATCAATAACTATTATGGGTATATATTTTTTATCTACAAATGTTAACAAATACGCTCCAAAGTCATTCTATCGTCAAGATCATGTGAAATACCACGGTCGGTAAAGAAAACTGTAATGTTTTTTTTTTCACGTAAATCGTACATTCTTGTTTGTCGCAGCAAATCGATGGATTTTTTTTGATTACTCGCAAATCAAAATTTATTTCATCGTCCGTAGATTGGTTAGGTAAATATCAATTTTACAAATGTAAAAAAATACTCTCCAAAGTCGTTCTATCGTGAGAATCACGTGGAATACCACGATATTTCACTGTCCGGACATTGATTACTGTTTTTAATACCGATAGTGGTATTTCACGTGCTCTTAAAGTTCGTTATTTAAAAATTCGATATAAAAATTATGAGCGGTAATTTTTTCATTTTTATTACCGATTTTTTCAGGCGCCCTGTTAGGTGTCAATAGCAAAACAGAAACGCTCGAAACACATTCCGTTAAGGAGGGAGTTTCGCTGCGCGCTGTCTTCCCATAAGTTCGACAACAATAAGAGAAAATTGCAAGTACTTCTTGATGGTGTAAAAATCTGAAAAAATAATGTATACTAAAGGTACTGAGAAGATCAATTTTGCATAATAATAATAGCAAAATGTTGTTAACAAATTTATCAAAAAATTAATTGGTTAAAAAATTACCCGGCAACAAAACTTTTTTTTTACGAAAATTATTAGTTTATTTTTCTGAATACGTGTGAATTTGTTCAGATTTTTAAGTAATCGTTGATTTTTTTTTATAGAACAAACGACACTCCCTCCTTAAGTCCTTTGAGTCGATACTTAATGTTTACACTGGAAAGTGTGTGTTGGTTATATTACATGCACTCAACGCTGATTATTTCGCCGTATCAATTTGAAAATAACGAAAGGCGAGACGGAGTTTATTGATGGATTCGCCGACGTTGTTGGTCTACTCTTTTATGTATCTATCCTGGGTGCGCCCTGGGCACGGCCCTTGCAACGCTCCACATAATTTTCATTGTATTCATACGAGAGGCTTCATCGCTCGATTGTCTGTTCTCACGCAGCTTTATTCATACTACGATCGATCGAATATCCGTTTTTATTTCATTGATATTATCAAAACAGAAATTTTTGTTGAGTTGAAAAGAAAAGTCTACAGTTAACAATGATTTGAGACCTTTTTGTAAATAATTACAGACAAACTTCTATAATTTCTATGGAATTTAGAGACCCAAAATTTAGATTTCAGGAGATTTACCGGAAATGCGGCACTTCCGGTTTGAAAATGTAATTTTTTCGACATGAAGCCTTCACACCGGAAATACGTCACTTCCGGTCAAAAAAATAAAGTTTTCAAACCAGAAATGTCGTTTTCCCTAGATGAAGTTACTGCCGGTAGAAAAATGAGGTTTTCAAACCGGAAGCAATTTTTTCCTTAGATGACGCCATTTCCGATCAAAAAATTACGTTTTCAAACCGGAAGTGACGTTTTTTCCTTAGATGACGTCACTTCCGGTCGAAAAATTACGTTTTCACACCTGAAGTGACGTTTTTTCCTTAGATGACGTCACTTCCGGTCAAAAAATGACGTTTTCAAATCGGAAGTGACGTTTTTTCCTTAGATGACGTCACTTCCGGCCAAAAAATAATATTTTCAAACCGGAAGTGAAGTTTTTTCCTTAGTTGACGTCACTTCCGGTCGAAACATTACTTTTTCAAACCGGAAGTGACGTTTTTCACTAGATGCCATCACTTCCGGTCAAACAATGATATTTTCAAACCGGAAGTGACGTCGCAAATTTTGTTAAATCCCGAATTTATTTGGTGTGTATCCAGAAACGAAAGGAGCTAATTAAGTAACACAGGGAATCGGATAAACGACCGTGTGTCAGAAGTGTGTGCTACACAAATGTATTTCCAATTTATCTGTAGTGCAGCCAATGACAGAAGCGGATTAATTAAGGAACATAGTGTAAGCTCTGGTGTCACGGTGTAGACTCTTCATGTTCAGTTGTCGACAACGTCAACGTGATGGCGAAAGTTACGGTGTTCGTTCGATATAATGCCGCTTCGAGTTGGCGGCCAACGCGAGCGCCGGTCCGACGACGCAATTTTCGCTCCGTCGATTGTATCGCGGCCTGCAGAACGACTGCGTCACCGACCTTGCGTACTACAGGGCGCGCGCGCGCGCATGCCCGCTCGCTCGCAGCGCTCGCCGCTGACGCGTACTGTACCGCAAACGTCACCACTGTAAATAGAAGTGGGAAATCGTGTGTAACGGGCAGCAAAGACGCAGGACGTCTTCGTGCCCGCAGCAGTGTTTTACCCTCGTCGCCGATCCCGGTTTTTTATTTTATACAAATTATATACCAATCCAGCGCAATCTTCTCTCATTCTCAGGGAGTCATCGAGCTGCGAACATGGCTTCGTCTCCGGTACTAAATCCGGTAAGTTCTTTACGTTCCAACGAACGTTAAATATCCAACGTCATTCTTCGTGCTACTTCCACCGCGCTTTTCGTGACCTAAAAATATTTGCCGCATTGACGCTGCCTTACTCGGTCCGAATCGACGTAGTGTCGATGTTTGGAATTTATCGAACTCGAGCCACCGAGCGAATAGCCAAATATACCTGCGGCAGAATAAAATTTCTACATTTTGCGGACGGGAAGTCTCAAACTGCCAAAGAGACTGCCTTGTTGTTGTTTAGGATCGTGACCTTGGACGATTTCTTTTTCTTAAGGCTATAGCTCCGTCGGATAATCGTCCGCTTCGAAGTTCAAGGCAATGGGTTTTTTGTTCCTACTTATTATTCATTATCTTTCGATATTCATTTAGAAATAAAAATGTCTTCTGTAAATTTAAGAAATTCAACTGCTTTTTATGGGCTGACAATCGTTCGCTTCGAAGTTGGGGCAATGTATTTTTTTTCTTGCGTATTATTCTTTATTTTTCAATATTGGATTAAAGACACGAAATTTGTACTTTAAATAACAAAAATTTTGCTTCCAAAATGTTTCACATTCGAGCCTCGGAATTTGTCCCCGCGATTGTGACGTAAGGCCGTTACTCCATGTCCAGTTTATGATGCATCACACGTACGTTCCCAACCAAAAGTTTAATACGATCAAAATTTCTGTACTTCGCGACATGCTCAAAAATCTGAAAAAAAACAGGCGTGTTAGTTATGGCGAGATCTTTGATTTTGCATAATAATAATGCCAAAAAGTTATTATCGAATGATCGGAAAAATAAATTGTTAAAAGAAAAATCGTAACACATTTTATTTTCTCATTTTAAATGAAGACCTTGATTTTTTAGAATTCATATGAATTTTTTCAGGATTTTCTATAATTTCAAAATTTTGCTTTTTCGATCATTTGAAAAATCGATGTAGAGGCACGAATTTCAGATGTGTTTCAGTATCACGACATGTTTCAGTATTCTACAGTAACCATAAAAAGTTTCGACGCGATTACGCCAACCGTTCCGCAGTTATGGCCTTAAAAAAATTTCAAAAACGGAAAGTTCGAAAATGATAGAATATTCATATGGTTTTTAGAAAATAAGTTAAAAATTATATTACTCTAGAAGACAAATGAGCAAACTGTACAAAACCACGAAATTATTCATTTGAACCAAATTTCATTTATATACTTATATACTCTTATCTGGATTTATTAGGTAAAAGGGCATATCCCGTAAATGAATAAATAAATAAATAAATAAATAAATAAATAAAATCAATGATTGCATTTGAAAAGAGAAAAAAAGGTGTACTGATTATTTGTTGACGAATTTGTTGGTTTTAATTTTTTTGAGCAATTTGTTAATAACTTTTTGGCATTATTATTATTATGCAAAGTTAATATCATTGGCACCTAAAATACAGTTGATTTTTTAAAGATTTTTGTACCATTAGGAAGTGTTAAAATTCTCACGGAATCTTACTTTTGGCTGGGAATGTACGTGTGAAGCATCCTTAACCCCGTCGTGTGAAGCACGACGAGTTTATACTTATTTTTCGGAATCGTTTCTAAAATGATCTATTTTATTTGTTTATATCAAATTATATAATAAAATTTCATTTTATTATATAATTTATTTACTTATTTCATGATAAACGGGCAATGTTCAATGACAAGTGATTTAATCGGTGATCAGAGCGAACAGTATGTGCCTTAAAATAAAAATTAAAAAACAACTTAAAAGAAAAAAAATTAGCTGCATAAATAATCATTTCACTATATAGTCGATTTGAAATCGATGGAAACACAAAATAAATAAAATTATATATTTTATTATAAAATCATATATCGCATGAAAATTTCGTTGAGTGACGATAGCATTTTTTATTTTCCTCAGGATATTCCGTACGTGGGAGAGGTCGAGGGTGGCCTCGTTCCCGGAAAGATGCTGAAGGTCCAGGGCAAGGTGCCGCCGACCGCGGTCCGATTCGCTATAAATTATCAGCTGGGACCGAATTTGAATCCGCGCGACGACATAGCCATTCATCTGTCGCCGCGTTTTCCCGAGGGTATAATAACGAGGAACAACATACAGTCGATGAGCTGGGGAGTCGAGGAAAACGGCGGACCGATGTGGATACAGCCCGGCGAAGATTTCGAGATTATTCTGCTGTGCGAACAGTTGCAGTACAAGATCGCTATAAACGGAAGGCACTATACCGAGTTCGCTCATCGTTTGCCCTACCAGAAAGTAACGCATCTCGTTATCGACGGCGACGTCCAGATTAATTCGATCTCGTACGAGGTCATCGCCAGCGGGCCTCCGCGTTCACCGCGTTCGACGCCCGTGCCCGACGTACCAGCGCCAAATTTCGGGCCACCAGGTAAAAACTATGCGAACTGCGGTGTCGGCAAAAAAAGTAAAATATTAAAAAGGTGCAAAGTAATTTGCACATGTCTGCCTCATTTATTACAATTCAATGCATAACTTCCTCTACGAGAACGTTTGTTGATCGATTTCTGGCTTCCTTGCGGAGGAAGCCAAAAATCGAGAAAAAAACGCTATGAGCAAAATTGTAATAAATGAGGCAGACATGTGCAAATTACTTTGCATCTTTTCAAATTTATTTTACTTCTTTTTCAAACGATTTAAAAAATGTAAAAAATCGTAAAAAAAATACGTAAAAAAAATACGTAAAATAAATATAAAAAATCGTCAAAAAATAAGTAAAATAAATATAAAAAATCGTAAAAAAAATAAGTAAAATAAATGTTAAAAATCGTAAAAAAAAATTATTTTACTTTTTTTTTTACGATTTTTTACATTTATTTTACTTATTTTTTTTTACGATTTTTTACATTTATTTTACTTATTTTTTAAACGATTTTTTACATTTATTTTACTTATTTTTTTTACGTGTATGACTTTCGAAAAAGCGAAGAATATTTTTGGGTCTAACGATGTATCACGATAATTTTGGCGAAGTACGAATTCACAGCTGCTGTGAAGTACGAATTCACAGCAACAAAAAATGCACACACCCAGCAATTTTTTCTGAATGCGATTTTTCGACGTTTTTTGGGACATTCTGAACATGTTTACATAAAAATCGCGAAAAAAAATGTCACGAAAATAAAGTTTCCTTTATCAGGAAGCAAAAAAAAAAATCTTTCGTTACATTGTTTTCTATCGATTTTTCAGCACCCGGAGGTCTCTACCCGAGCCTCGGACCGCAAGGACCTCCCCCCGGAGCCGGAGGCGGCTACGGACCTCCGCCCGATGCTTACGGTGGCCCTGGCGGTGGTTACAATCCTCCGAGAGCTTACGGTTATCAACCAGGGTACGAAAAACCCGAAGAGGAAGACGCATTCGGCGGATGCCTCGACAAAGTCGGCTTGGCCGTCGGTGGGCTCATCGCGGCCGGAGGAGTCGCCGCAGCTATGCATGCTATGAACGTTAGTCTCGATGAATTATGCAAGTTCATGCAGACGAGACAAAAAACAGAAAATTGTTCTCGTCAAGAAAACTCGCCAAGAAAACAATTTTTCTTCATACAGCGATTAAAAAAAAAAATACTGCCTGACTTAGAATTCCATATTGCAGTACGAAACTTGACAAATTACTTGGACGACATTTGGCAAAGTTGATTAATTTTTTTCCACTGTGCGCCCATGGTATCGAGATTGTAGCTTGATTTAATTTTACGTTAACGATTCGTTAATCGATTTATTGTGCATTGCAGAAAAATAATAAGAAGGAGGGCGAAGTGGATCACGAAAAATCGGACGTATCGAAGTCTGAGACCCAGAGCGAGGGTAGCGGTTTAAATCTCGGAGCATTGGGAGCGGCTCTGGCGAGCAGTTTGGCCGCGA
The DNA here is from genome assembly GCA_030522725.1 of Ichneumoninae sp. B BG-2022a. Classification (NCBI taxonomy): domain Eukaryota; kingdom Metazoa; phylum Arthropoda; class Insecta; order Hymenoptera; family Ichneumonidae; species Ichneumoninae sp. B BG-2022a. Next base: position 1,126 of record JAPYZD010005538.1, on the reverse strand, counting down.
ACGCTCTTCAGGACACGAGACAGCAGCAGGCCGGTTATCCGGCTCAGGATTCAGGCACCGGTGGAGTCCTCGGCTCGATCTTCGGCGCACTCGGTAACGAAAAAAAAAAAAACAAAACATTAACCAAACCCGATAGAATCTCGAGTTCACTTATCGTCGCTCATTAGCGAAACTCGCCGGGCGTTTTATTGTTTTATCGTCATCGTGGATCGGCACATCTGCGCGGTCGGTGGGAATTATTCGGATTAGAAAATTGCCTCGCGTCGAAAGATGCAGTGGCCGGGTTGCATCATCATTTGGAATGTATCCGAGTGTGCATTCAAGGACGGCAGTGAGGAACGATGAATAATCACTGTATATGCTGTGATATCATTCGTACGCGTCACCGAGCCTGTATCCTCGAATGTTCGAAGTAAATTGTTCGTCACGAAATATTTTTTTCATCACTCGGTGCGGAAATGGCCACTTTTCCGTCCGCTTCGCGTGCGTAAAACCGCCATTTTCGCACTCTGTGATGAAAAATTTCGTACATTCCTCGTGCGAAACACTTCTTCTAACTCGTGGAGTAATGTACTATTTTTGTAACAAATGCACAAAAAGTTCCACTTTTCGTGCCTGTAACGCGTGGCAAAAGTGGCACTTTTTAGTAAGGCTTGCGAGAATTAAAAAATAAATAAACACTCTAGTTACTCTTTCGCATGCTTTTATAACACTAGTGATTTTTTTGCCACGCTACAGACCGTGTGAATAATTGTGATCGTATAAATAATTGTGATCGTGTTAAGGAGGTTGGAGCGAGTGGTGTTCATTTTGCCTAAATTCGAGAAATTCGGGCAAGAATTGCAAACACTTCCCAATGTTATGAAAATCTGAAAAAAATCATACTTATTATAGGCACTGAAAAGATTCATTTTGCATAATAACAATTTCAAAATGTTATTAACAAATTGTTGAAAAAAAATGGTTCATCAGAATATGTGGTAACTCGACTTTTTTTTAATAAAAATGATTCGTTCATTTTTCGGAGTACGTATGAATTTTTTCATATTTTTATCTTTATTTTGATTTTTCTTGTTTTTTACATGGAAAAATGTGCAAAAGTCAAAATAAAGATAAAAATCTGAAA